>JAJIBD010032272.1:0-17890 GCA_021461705.1 Cryptotis parvus
GCCCCCTCCCGCCTGCTTACTGAGGCTTAATGCCCCATGTTGAAATCCCTGAACAAACAGCTATTTTCTCTGTTTATTCGGTCCACACCCAGCAGTGCTTGGGGCTACTCCCACTTCTGCCCTTGGGGCTCTGCACTCAGCACCTGCTGGTGTTACAGGGATCAAACCGAGGTTTGGCCCATGCCTTAACCCTGCCCTTCCCCAGGCCCATTGCTGGTCTCTAAAATCAGGAAGGCCCAAGCTGGCGGGGACCGAGTGCAGGCCTTGTCTTGTGTATCTGGAAACAGGAAACTGCTGAGACGAAGCTCATCCCCCCCGCTGGCATGAGATGCTCGCCGGTCAGGCATGCCCATGTGTCGCCCTCTTAGCACCTGGTTTCAGAAAGAAGGAGCCAGAGAACCACCAGCCCTGCCCTGGCTCCGGGTGATTACTAACAAGCTCAGGGCTAAACCTTCCCTGGGCCACGCTCCTTCGGCCAAAACATGGACAGAAGTCGTTCTCATGAAATATTACCTCTGGGCCAAAGAGGCGAAGACAGCAATGAACTGGACTGGCTGCAGGTGCAAGGCAATTGCAGAAATGGAAACGATTCCGGTTAGTAAACAGGCCGCAAGTTCTTTTCCCTGACCTTTCCCTTCTCTCTTTCCCTTCTCTCTCTCTCTCTCTCTCTCTCTCTCTCACTCTGTCTCTATCTCTGTGTCTCTCTCTCTGTCTCTCTCTTTCTCTCTGCCCCTCTCTCCCACCACCATCAGCTCTCCGACAATATATCCTGCTCAATTCCAGTTCTCTTTCTTTCTTGACTGGTTCCTTGAAACATCGTCACTCGCCATGAATCTAGTTAGGACAAGTGTCTCTAAAACGTTTTTTCTTTTTCAATCTCATCCACTTGCTCACCAAGGAGACCCCGTGACGTCGACCCCAGCGAGCGCGCGGCTGGGGAGAGGGTGTCGGAAGCCCCACCCACGTCAGGCTGATCCACAACGTGCCGTTTCCTCCTCCTGTTCCTGACTGCTCCCTAAAGCAGCCACAGCCCTCTCCAAGCCATGGATCCTGCTCTTGGCAGAACCTAAACAAATGAAGCACTAAAACTGCCCATCCGGAACCAGACACCTTGTGAGCTGCTGAGGGAGGGGAAGGCGGTGGGTGGAGGGGATGGGAGCGAAGGACAGAGACAGACCAGCAGGCGGACAGACAGGTGGACACTGTCCAATCACAGCTTTGCTTTCCCTTCCTGTTTTCTCTGCAGATCATCATTTCCCGTCAGGCCAGCTCTGGTTTTATGGCTCATTTCCCTTCCCCCTCTCCTCCGCCCACCTGTGTGCTCCCGCTTGTGTGGGGCGTTTTCCTGCTCCATGCCTCGGAAGGCTCTTTGTCACTGTGTCACCCTCCCTCTGTGCTCCGGGCCTCCTGGAGCCCTGGCAAAGGACAAATGGAGAGTGGGCCACTGCCTGACCACAACGGGTTTGGTCTCTGGGGTCCTTCTCCCCACAGTCAGACTTGGGAGGGCCTATGCCCCTTCACTGGCCTGGGAACTCGCTCCTGTGCACCCTCACTTGTCCGACAGCTTGCCTTGTTTCGTTCCTTAAGTCCATCCCTGACACGATGGACGTACCCTACTACTTGTGATTCAGATCAGTCCACCACAGCCCACCAAAGTTGCCAGCGGGCGAGGGAGGTTGCAGGCTCCTTCCATTAAGTACGCGGCAGTGTTCTTAGCCGCATGATGACAGTGTTCTTAGCCGCATGACGACCAGTGTTTCTTAGCCGCATGGCGAGCAGTGTTCTTAGCCGCATGACAGCAGTGTTCTTAGCCGTGGAAGACAGTGTTCTTAGCCGCATGACGACCGTGTTCTTAGCGTATGACGAAAGTGTTCTTAGCCGCGTGGCGACAGTGTTCTTAGCCCGCGTGGCGGCAGTGTTCTCAGCCACATGGCGACAGTGTTCTTAGCTGCATGACGACAGTGTTCTTAGGCATGGCGACAGTGTTCTTAGCCACGTGAAGACAGTGTTCTTAGCCGCATGGCGACCATGTTCTTAGCCGTATGGCGACAGTGTTCTTAGCCGCATGGCGACAGTGTTCTTAGCCGCATGACGACATGACGACAGTGTTCCTACACTCGGTGGTCAGGGCTGTGCTTGCTTCGAACCACGGCACCCACCTGCTTTCAAACATTTCTCTTTCCTTTTAATTCCAGTTCGCGTCAGATACAGTCCTGAGCTTCAGTCTCTCAGCAGTGACCCAGAATGTCAGCATAGTTCTGGCACAGGGCACAAGGTAGCGGCGTGGCATGTGTCAAGGGCTGGGTGTAAGCCCACCCTGGATCCCTCAGTCTACCCTCAAATTGGATTTTTGCAGGCCATACCTGGCTGTCTCAGGGCTTACTACTGGCTCTGTGCTCAGGGAAACAATATGGTGCCAGGGTGGGACCCAGCAGGTCGGCTGTGCACAAGGCAAGGCCCTACCGCTGTGTCGCCTCTCCCTTGCCCTTAGAGCAAACAGGCTTGAGGAGGGCGGCTCTGGGGAGGGAGGAGCTGCTCGGTGCATTGGCTATATCTTGTTTTCTTGGCGGGCATCCCTGGCTGTGCTGAGGGGTGGATGGGACCCCTCCAGCAACACTCAATCCACTGGTAGCTGAGCAGTCCCCAGGGCAGTGCCGGCCCTTCTGTGCTGGCACTGAACCTGGGACTCTGAGCCGGCTCCCCTGCTTCTGACTTTTTATAAGGCCACTGTCCCCTCACCGTCACTGCCCACCACTGTCCCTCCATCCACTCCTGCCTGCCTACACGGGGCACAGAGCAGCCCTGGCGTGGGGTGATGGCAATGACCGAAATGCGGCTCCTTGGAAGGAGCCTCTCGAGGATCTTCCGGCTGCCCTTTCACCTCCCCTTGAAAACAAGTTGAAGTGTGAACCTGGGGCTGAGCCGGAGGTCTGAGACACAGCCTGGAGGTGCTGTCGTGTAGGTGAAGGTGGGGGCCGTGTCCCCTCATTCCGGTTGGGTGTTGCCGTGTAGGTGAAGGTGGGACCGTGTCCCCTCATTCCAGTTAAGTGTTGCCGTGAGGGTGAAGGTGAGGCCGTGTCCCCTCATTCGGGTGTGGTGTTGCCGTGGAGGTGAAGGTGGGGCCGTGTCCCTCATTCCCAGTTGGGTGTTGCCATGGGGGTTAAGGGGGCCATGTCCCCTCATTCCCGGTTGGGTGTTGCCGTGGAGGTGAAGGTGGGGCCGTGTCCCCTCATTCCCAGTTAGGCGTTGCCATGGAGGTTGAGGTGAAGGTGGGGCCGTGTCCCCTCATTCCCGATTAGGTGTTGCCGTGGAGGTGAAGGTGGGGCCGTGTCCCATCATTCCCGGTTAGGTGTTGCCATGGAGGTAAAGGTGGGGCTGTGTCCCCTCATTCCCGATTGGGTGTTGCTGTGGAGGTTGAGGTGAAGGTGGGCGTTGTCCCCTCATTCCCGGTTGTGTGTTGTCATGTAGGTGAAGGTGGGGCCGTGTCCCCTCATTTCCCGGTTGAGTGTTGCCATGGAGGTGAAGGTGGGGCCGTGTCCCCTCATTCCCAGTTGGGTGTTGCCGTGGAGGTGAAGGTGGGGCCGTGTCCCTCATTCCGGGTGTGGTGTTGCCGTGGAGGTGAAGGTGGGGCTGTGTCCCCTCATTCCCGGTTGGGTGTTGTCATGGAGGGGGTGAAGGTGGGGCCGTGTCCCCCCTCATTCCCAGTTAGGTGTTGCCATGGAGGTTGAGGTGAAGGTGGGGCCGTGTCCCTCATTCCCGGTTGGGTTACCGTGGAGGTGAAGGTGGGGCCGTGTCCCTCATTCCGGTTGGGTAGTTGTCATGGAGGTGAAGGTGGGGCCGTGTCCCCCTCATTCCCAGTTAGGTGTTGCCATGGAGGTTGGGAGGTGAAGGTAGGGCCGTGTCCCATCATTCCTGGTTGGGTGTTGCCATGGAGGTAAAGGTGGGGCTGTGTCCCCTCATTCCGGTTGGGTGTTGCTGTGGAGGTTGAGGTGAAGGGTGGGGCCGTGTCCCCTCATTCCCGGTTGTGTGTTGTCATGTAGGTGAAGGTGGGGCCGTGTCCCCTCATTCCCGGTTGGGTGTTACCATGGAGGTGAAGGTGGGGCCGTGTCCCCTCATTCCCAGTTAGGTGTTGCCGTGGAGGTGAAGGTGGGGCCGTGTCCCCTCATTCCGGTGTGGTATTGCCGTGGAGGTGAAGGTGGGGCTGTGTCCCTCATTCCCGGTTGGGTGTTGTCATGGAGGTGAAGGTGGGGCCGTGTCCCCTCATTCCCAGTTAGGTGTTGCCATGGAGGTTGAGGTGAAGGTGGGGCCGTGTCCCCCTCATTCCCGGTTGGGTGTTGCCGTGGAGAGGTGAAGGTGGGGGCCGTGTCCCTCATTCTCGGTTGGGTGTTGTCATGGAGGGTGAAGGTGGGGGGGCGTGTCCCCTCATTCCCAGTTAGGTGTTGCCATGGAGGTTGAGGTGAAGGTGGGGCCGTGTCCCATCATTCCCGGTTGGGTATTTGCCATGGAGGTAAAAAGGTGGGGCTGTGTCCCTCATTCCCGATGGGGTGTTGCTGTGGAGGTTGAGGTGAAGGTGGGGCCGTGTCCCCTCATTCCCGGTTGTGTGTTGTCATGTAGGTGAAGGTGGGGGCCGTGTCCCCTCATTCCCGGTTGGGTGTTACCATGGAGGTGAAGGTGGGGCCGTGTCCCCTCATTCCCAGTTAGGTGTTGCCGTGGAGGTTGAGGTGGGGCGTGTCCCCTCATTCCGGGTGTGGTGTTGCCGTGGAGGTGAAGGTGGGGCTGTGTCCCTCATTCCCGGTTGGGTGTTGCCATGGAGGTTAAGGGGGCCGTGTCCCCTCATTCCGGTTAGGTGTTGCCGTGGAGGTGAAGGTGGGGCCGTGTCCCCTCATTCCCGATTGGGTGTTGCCGTGGAGGTGAAGGTGGGGCCGTGTCCCATCATTCCCGGTTGGGTGTTGCCATGGAGGTTGAGGTGAAGGTGGGGCCGTGTCCCTCATTCCCAGTTGGGTGTTGCCATGGAGGTTGAGGTGAAGGTGGGGCCGTGTCCCATCATTCCGGTTGGGTGTTGCCATGGAGGTAAAGGTGGGGCCGTGTCCCCTCATTCCCGATTGGGTGTTGCTGTGGAGGTTGAGGTGAAGGTGGGGCCGTGTCCCCTCATTCCCGGTTGTGTGTTGTCATGTAGGTGAAGGTGGGGCCGTGTCCCCTCATTCCGGTTGAGTGTTGCCATGGAGGTGAAGGTGGGGCCGTGTCCCCTCATTCCCAGTTAGGTGTTGCCGTGGAGGTTGAGGTGGGGCCGTGTCCCCTCATTCCGGGTGTGGTGTTGCCGTGGAGGTGAAGGTGGGGGCTGTGTCCCTCATTCCCGGTTGGGTGTTGCCATGGAGGTTAAGGGGGCCGTGTCCCCTCATTCCCGGTTAGGTGTTGCCGTGGAGGTGAAGGTGGGGCCGTGTCCCCTCATTCCCGATTGGGTGTTGCTGTGGAGAGTGAAGGTGGGGCCGTGTCCCATCATTCCCGGTTAGGTATTGCCATGGAGGTTGAGGTGAAGGTGGGGCCGTGTCCCCTCATTCCCGATGTGGGTGTTACCGTGGAGGTGAAGGTGGGGTCGTGTCCCCTCATTCCCGGTTGTGTGTTGTCATGTAGGTAAAGAGGTGTGGCCGTGTCCCCTCATTCCCAGTTGGGTGTTGCCGTGGAGGAGAAGGTAGGACCGTGTCCCCTCATTCAGATTGGGTATTTGCTGTGGTGGTGGAGGTGAAGGTGGGGCCGTGTCCCCTCATTCGGTTAGGTGTTGCCGTGGAGGGAGAAGGTGGGACCGTGTCCCCTCATTCCAGATTAGGTATTTGCTGTGGTGGTGGAGGTGAAGGTGGGCCGTGTCCCTCATTCCGGTTGGGTGTTGCCGTGAAGGTGATGGTGGGGCCGTGTCCCCTCATTCCGGTGTGGTGTTGCCGTGGAGGTGAAGGTGGGGCCGTGTCCCCTCATTCCCAGTTAGGTGTTGCCGTGGAGGTGAAGGTGGGGCCGTGTCCCCTCATTCCCGGTTGGAGTGTTGCCATGGAGGTGAAGGTGGGGCCGTGTCCCCTCATTCCCGATTGGGTGTTACCGTGGGAGGTTAAGGGGGCTGTGTCCCTCATTCCCGGTTAGGTGTTGCCATGGAGGTTAGGGGGGGGCCGTGTCCCTCATTCCCGGTTAGGTATTGCCGTGGAGGTGAAGGTGGGGCCGTGTCCCCTCATTCCCAGTTAGGTGTTGCCATGGAGGTTGAGGTGAAGGTGGGGCCGTGTCCCATCATTCCCAGTTAGGTGTTGCCATGGAGGTAAAGGTGGGCCTGGTCCCCTCATTCCCAGTTAGGTGTTGCCATGGAGGTGAAGGTGGGGCCGTGTCCCCTCATTCCCGGTTAGAGTGTTGTCATGTAGGTAAAAGTGTGGCGTGTCCCCTCATTCCCAGTTGGGTGTTGCCGTGGAGGTGAAGGTAAGGGTCATGTCCCTCATTCCCAGTTAGAGTGTTGCCGTGGAGAAAGAAGGTAGGGACGTGTCCCTCATTCCAGGTGTAGTGTTGTCGTGGAAGTGAAGGTGGGGCCGTGTCCCCTCATTCCCAGTTAGGTGTTGCCATGGAGGTTGAGGTGAAGGTAGGGCTGTGTCCCCTCATTCCCAGTTAGGTGTTGCCATGGGAGGTGAAGGTGGGGCCGTGTCCCTCATTCCCGGTTGGGTGTTGTCATGTAGGTAAAGGTGTGGCCGTGTCCCCTCATTTCCCAGTTGGGTGTTGCCGTGGGAGGTGAAGGTAAGGGTCATGTCCCCTCATTCCCAGTTAGGTATTGCCGTGGAGGAAGAAGGTGGGACCGTGTCCCCTCATTCCAGGTGATAGTGTTGTCGTGGAGGTGAAGGTGGGGCCGTGTCCCCTCATTCCTGGTTGTGTGTTGTCATGTAGGTGAAGGTAGGGCTGTGTCCCCTCATTTCCCAGTTAGGTGTTGCCGTGGAGGAGAAGGTAGGACCGTGTCCCCTCATTCGTGGTTGGGTGTTGCCATGGAGGTGAAGGTAGGGCCGTGTCCCCTCATTCCCAGTTGCGTGTTATCATGTAGAGTGAAGGTGGGACCGTGTCCCCTCTTTCCAGGTAGGGGTTGTCATGTAAGTGAAGGTAGGGCCGTGCCCTCTCATTCCCAGTTAGGTGTTGCCGTGGAGGTGAAGGTGGACCGTGTTCCCTCATTCCCAGTTGGGTGTTGCCGTGGAGGTGAAGGTGGGCGCCTGTGAGCCACAGCAAGTCCTTCCTACCCTTAACCTCTCTTGTGCTCGGCCATTAAGTGGCCTTCCTAGGTCAAGTCTCTTGGTAACATGAATTTTCTTGTACTCCACCTGTGTGGCGAAGCAGAATTCTCTGAGCCCGCCTCCGGGTTCAGCTCTTTAATGACTGTGCTGCCATTTCACGGCATGATGCTCCAACTCACTGTCTGCTCTCTCCCTTCTCAAGCTGGTTAAGCTTCTCTGTGCTTAGCATTTGCAGCAGGAACAGACTCAGGGTAGCGGCCCTGGGAAGCTTCTGCAGTCCCCTCACGTTGTCGCCAGGCGGCAGTTTCTTATATCACCCATCTGATGACAAATACTCCTTGGCCAGGTCCTGGCACCTCATCCTTTCTGCCTGTGATTTGTGCCTTTCGAGGTCAGTCACTTCCTGGGTTCACTGCAGAGCGACTAAGCCAGCAGGAAGACCAAGCGTGGCTCTGCCCTTGTGGCCTTCTGCCCAGGTGGTCTTTCATTTAAAAGGCGTGAGAAGCACAGCATAGGTGAGACAGAGAAGGGACCATTGTGACAATAAGATTTGGGAACAGACTCACAGACATGGGGCAGAGCTGCTACTGGCTCTCCCTGTGCCCAGCCGCTCACGAGGCGCCCAGGAGAGGATGGCAGGTTCTACCCTGGCCCTCCACCCCAGCAGAGCCTTGCAGCAAGCCAGGCGACCCCCCACTCCATGAGGGCCTCCATTTTCCACATCCGGACTTCCCCCTCGTCAGAACTCCACCCAGCAGACCAGTCTATCACAGCCCTGCTTGTCCGGCCACTTGCGGCCGCACGGTTCATCAATAAATGCTGGATTTTAAGATGACTACAAGAGTATGCTACCCGCATGGCAGAGCCTGGCAAGCTACCAGTGTCGTATTTGATATGCCAAATACCAGTAACAATTATAGACCTCATTCCCACGACCTGATGGGATGGTTTGGGGCTCTTTATGTTCCTGGAGCAAGCAGGTGCCCTTGGGCCCTACTAGCATGAGACAGGACATATGGAATGTTACTGGTGCCCACTCGAGCACATCGATGATGAGCGGGAAGACAGTGATACAGTGAATAGCCAACACTGGATGAGAGAACTGAGGATGGAGAGTAGGAGAGGAACATACATGATAACACTTCAGCATCTTATTTTGCAAAACACAATATTGCAAAAGGAGAGAGAAAGTGGGAGCCACAGAAGAAAATTGCCGACCACAGAAAGCTGGTTGTGGGGGTGGTGGGTGGGAGGAAGCGAGTACAGTGGTGTTGGGAAATGCACACTGGTGGAGGGATGGCGTTAGGGGCACTGGCTAAAACCAAGTATGGACAACCTTAATGGCCTATTGCACATTGGCTCAATTAAAAATAAAATAAAATAAAATAAAATCCGCTCCGACTGACTCCTTGCTTGGGCTCTCTCTCTCTGTTGAGCATTTGCTTGGATGGAAAGTGGCCATTTTGCTCACTCCAGTTCTCAGATTTTCTGCTGCTTAATTGTCTCCTGGCCGTCCTGCTCTCTGCTTGGTCCAGCTGCACCCAGCGGTTCTGCGGCTGGGCACTGTGCTCAGGAGCGGAGGTACAGAGAGAGACTGGGAAGCCCATGGGGCACGGATGAATCTCAGTCCACTGGGGCGGGGTGGGGTCAAGAGAAGGAGACAGGCCGTGGGAGGCTGAGGGCCTGCCTGAACCCAGAGAGCCGAGATCCCAAGTGGGATGAATAAATAAGGTGCAGGAAATCCCCACGTGAGGAAATGCGCATGTGGGCAGGAGACACACATAGCTAGTGTCATGTCCACTATGCAATGGTTGCAGGCAGGGAGGGCTGGGAGCCCAGTTGGTTCACTGTGGCTGCTGTGGGACTGGTCTTTTTGGGTGCAAGCAGGTCACGGGGAGCCTTGCAGAGCACGGCAAGGACTTTTAACTTCATCCCAGGAATGGCGAGAGTCAGTTCTTCTGGCCGCTGCATCAGAGGAAGGCTCCAGGTCAGTAGTATGAGAGCCAGGAGTAAACTGGAGCGGAGCCCACGGTAGCGGGACTCTTGGAGAGAAATGATCACCATGGAACAGAGGACCCAGGCTGGGAATGCTGAGTCTCTGCCTGCATCACAGGCAAATTGCTCTGCACGCATCATCTTATGGAGCAGCCCACAAGAGCCGAGGAGGAAGAAGAAAAACATGCCCATGAGGCGGATGAGAACTAAGGCACAGAGGTGAAACAGTCACCCAAGTTCACATGGGTCAAAAATACAGTGGAAACCAGGGTTCAAGCTATGAGCTTTGCCAAATATCTATTTTTCGGGGCAGGGGACACCACAACTGGCTGTACCTAGCGCTTCCCTCAGTCTCCGTGCTTGGGGCTTACTCCTGACTCTACGCTCAGCATCTCTCCTGGTGGAGCTCAGGAGACCATGTGTAGTTGCGAGGAATTGACCCAGCTCAGCCGTGTACGAGCAAAGATGCTACCTACTAAACTACGGCTCTAGTCCTGCTAATGTTGCCTAGTTTTCCTTTTCTTTCTTTTTTTTAAACAAAATTTAATTTAATACTTTATTGAATCGAATGACAGTGAGACACACAGTTACAAAGTTGTCCATGATTGGGTTTCAGTCATAGAATGTTCCAGCACCCGTCCCTTCCCCATGCACATTTCCACCAATGTCTCAGTTTCCCTCTGTGTCCCAAGCCCCAGAGTTGTTTATCTTGGAACACTGTGACTTTTGGACCAAGTGAGTGGCTAAAAGGCAAAGAATTTAGAGCAAAGCTAATATTTTAGACTTTAAGTCACAGAAAATGACCGCACATCACTTGATCACTTGAATCCCGTTATTCATCGATTTGCTCGGCGGGCGCCAGTAACATTTCCATTGGACCCTATCACGTGCCAATGTAGCCCAATGGCATCCTGGTTGATTCAGGAATATGAAGAGCCTCAAACCGTTCCTTCAGGGTCTTAACAAGGAAGTCTGACCATCTTGTAGGTGGGCGGCCACGTGATCTTTTGACATCCCGTGGGATCCAGTCGGTAGCGGCTCTAGTCCAGCGGTTGTCTCCAAATCGCATTACATGTCCAGCCCATCTGATTTTTCGATGCCTTGGCAAGCGAGACAGCGTCCCTGATTCTGGAATAGCGGCGGAGGTCAGAACTCGGATTCCTTCTCTCACTTGAGTGAGGCGTGATATTCAAGCATAGCTCTTTCGATGCCTCTCTGGGAGCCCGAATAGCATTCTCATCCTGCTTTTCGTAGGGCCCAGGTCTCTGAGGCGTATGTTAATGCAGGGAGAACGGTGGAGTCAAAGAGATGTGCCCGGGCCGGAGGTTCTTTGTCCTTTTAGCTATTTCTTGATGCCTTTGAAGGCATTCCATGCCGCTCTCTTCCTCCTGCGCAGCTCAGGTTTTAGGTCGTTCATCATGTTGACTTCTCGACCTAGGTACACATAACTGCTGCATTCAGAGATGTTTGTTCCATTGAGAGTGAATGGGGCCTCTGGAACTAGTTCATTTCTCATGAACATAGTTTTCTTCAGATTCAGCTGTAGACCTACCTTTCCACATTCTTCGGTCAAAAGTCAGCCAGCATTTGTGCCGCTTGGCTAATGTTTGGTGTTATTAGAACGATGTCATCAGCGAAGCGGAGGTGGTGTAGTTGCCGACCATCTATCTTCACTCCCATTCCTTCCCATTCTAATTGTCTCATGATGTTCTCGAGGGTGGCACTGAAGAGTTTTGGTGAGATGGTATCACCCTGTCGAACCCCTCTTTTGACATCAATGATCACTTCTTTGTAGAATGGTGAGATCCTGGTGGTGAATCCGTAATACAGCTCACGAAGGATCTTGATGTATTGGGTTTGAACACCCTGTTTGGCTAGGGCTCCGATGACTGCTTCAGTCTCCACAGAATCAAAGGCTTTCTGTAAATCAATGAGCGTGAGACAGAGCGGCATCTTGTACTCCTACAAACCTCAATGAGCTTGGTTACTGTGTGGATATGGTCGATTGTGCTGAATCCTTTCGGAAACCTGCTTATAATAATTTTAAATATTCCAATGACACATTAGTAAATAGCAGGAAATTGAATCCACTACATCAAGAAATACAATCATTTCTCATGCTGGGTAAATATCGTTGAAGTATTTGCATGGAATGTTTCTAGAGGAGGGCAGGCTATCCCAGCTTGGACCAGCCCTAACTATTACCGAAGGCTAGCTGCACGCCTAATGGACACCTTTGGTGCAAGTATTCGGATGTGGCAACATGGTGGCTGGGAAGCACTTTCAGAAGCGAAGCGATGGAGGAAACAGAGAGCCCTGCAAAGGAGTCACAGGTGTGTAGCGAATCCTTTGGGAGAGGGTCCCACTCGGGGCCACATCTGTCGACAGGGAGTGTGGGAAGCGTCCTGGAGAACCGGCACATGGGCTGCTTCTCCCACAGAGATGGCTGGGAGCCCGGTAAGAAGAAGCCCAGAGGCGCAGAGAGGAGAGAGAACAAGTGAAGTGGTGTCCGCCTGAGGGAGGCGCCTGGGGCTACGGGTGTGGAGCAGAAGGAGCAGAGCCGGGGTTCTCCCTGCCTCCGACTCCCTTTTCTCTATTCTGCAGAAGAATGAACCTGACTACTCTGTCCAACTGCAATAACATCTAGCTGCGAGGTGGGAGTCCAGTGATTCAAACTAAGATCAGCGTCAATTTTCCTCATTATCACCATCTCTCTCCTCCTTCCCCCACTAAGTTTTTTTAATGTTCCTAATCCTTATTCTTAAATTAATATTTTATTATACCACCTTAAGATATACAATTATGTTGTTCATGTTTGGAGGTTTACGGTCACATAGTGTTCCAGCACCCCTGCCCTCACTTCAGTGCCCATTTCCACCGCCAGTGTCCCCCATTCTCCCCCTCCCATAGCCTGCCTCCATGGTAGGTTTTAATGTCTGTTCTCTCTCTCACTCTCTCTCTTTCCTTCTCTACATATTGTAGGTTTGCAACATATACACTTAGAGGCCATCATGTGCATTTTTTTGCCTGTATTTAATACTCAGTTCTAGAATAGCATTAGCCCTTTCAACATTTATTCTTCTCTGTCTTACCTAACTTCTGACTCCCAACGTTTAGTTTTAATTTAATTTATTTATTTATTTTTCTTTTTGAGTCACACCGACAATGCTCAGGGGTTTCTCCTGGCTCTGCACTCCGGAATTACTCCTGGCGGTGCTTGAGGACCATATGGGATACTGGGGATCAAACCGGGCTGGCATAGGCTGAGCGTGCAAGGCACCTGGAAGCGCCTACCCGCTGGACTAGCTCTGGCCCTAAAGTTTTAATTTTAAATACTGATGGGCCGGATGGGAAACCACAGAGGAGAGGGATGGAGGAAGGGGAGAGAGAAGAGAGAGAGAAAGAGAGAGAGAGAGGGAGAGGGGAGAATGAGAGAGAGAGAAGAGAGAGAGAGAGAGAGAGAGCGAGAGAGAGAGCGAGAGAGAGAGAGAGAGAGAGAGAGAGAGAGAGAGAGAGAGAGAGAGAGAGAGAGAGAGAGAGAGAGAGGCGTATTAGGCATGCTGGGGCAGCACCATTTTCCCAGAGAGATGAAGTGAGTTGACTGACCTGGTCCGTGACCATCTGGGTGTGGCCCAGCCATCCCCTCAAAGAAAAGCCAAACCAGCCCAGAGAGGTGCCCATTGTTCTTCACTTCCCTAGTGGTGAAGTCTTAGATCCCTCTTTGTCCCCTTGTCCAGTGTTAAAGCAGGTGATCAGGCGGCGGCATGAGAGGCTAGACCCTTTTCCTTCCTCCTTTATAAAATGGCTCACCGTGAGGTAAACGTTATTCAAAGTTATTCAGTGAAGTAAGCGTTATGTCAAGAGCTTCATGTGTGTTTGAGAGGTTTTACTGCTGGAATTACACGTCTTTGTCACATACAGGGCGTAGACATCATATATGTTCAGGCCAGGGCGTGTCTTATTAGAACTATGTCGTTTGCATCCTCCCATTCTTGGACCTGGCTGGGCCCTTCCCTCTCTGACATGGTCCCATTAGGAGAAGAGCAAAGAAGAACAGGTTTTCCTGTGGCTCCCCCGAGGCACCTATGGGCGGGGACTGTGTGGTTTAAAAGACACGAGCGAGAGTGCTCAGACAGCGCCTCAGGATGGCAGGCACAGGCCCATGCAGGGCCTCGACATCTCTTGAGCTTTAAAATGGCACTTCCTGTCTCCATCTGCACTGTGGAAAACCAAGGGGATCAGGGAGTACCTCAGCCAATGCCCCTAGAGGAGTTCAGAGCACCGTCCTATTTGGAGTCACCAGTCAGGCTGAATCCAACTCGCTCACAGAGGCGCAGAGACCCAGGAGGAGGCAGGTGACTCGTCAGGAGCAGACTGGAGCAGACCAGGTCCAAAGTCTCTGCTTCAGGAAACCAAGTGAGCAGAGCACGGGAACCACGCCGTTTACTCCACGGAGCCAGAGGCACGCCTCTCTGTTTTCATTCTAAGTACAAAATTTGTCAGCTAGTAAATACGGAATGACTTTCTGCTTTGGAGATAAATGAGCCCCATCTAAAAAAAAAAACAACTAAAACCTAAAAGCCCCAATCTATCTGGCAAAAGCAGATTCAGGCAAAGCAAACCTAAGCATCTATCCATTGCTCTGAAGGCAAAAGCCAGTCCACATCTCCGGTGGCTGGGTGGAAGGACGTTAGCCTGGAGAATTTCTGAGCAGTGAAGGGGAAGCAGGTAGCAGCGCCTGGAGGAGAGCCTTGAGGCTGAGTGATGGCGACGAGACACTTCTATGACGGTCCCTTGCTTATTCTGAGCGGCTCTACCTTCTCTCCTTCTATCGCTGTGGGTGGCATCTGTGCTACCAGTAATAAAGTAACTTCTGTCAAATTCAGGAGGAAGACAGGTTAGGAGCCATTTGCGGCCGGGAAGAGGCGGTGGGAGAGGGCACCCGCCCACGGTTCCTTCTAAGCCTGCCCACCGTTCTGGAAGAGGCGTCGCCCGACCTGGTGGTGGCCTCACTCGCTGGGGTTGAGTTTCTGTAGAACCCTAACCTAACCCCCAAACAGAGTGATAGGTAGCAGCAGCCTCAGGCCGGGCTGAGATCAAGACCTTCAGCCCAGGGAGGGCAAGTAATAGAGACTCCTGTTTGCTGGCCTGGCGGCCCAGCCGTGCCTCACCCAGACCAGCGGCCTGCCCTGCCCCTGTCCCCGGCCCCATTCCTGGGCGGGCTGTGCTTTGTCATCTGTGCAGGCGCCTCCACAGACCCTGCTCGGCTCAGACAGCAAAGAACGCCACCAGATGTAACTTAAGCAAGCCTCTTTCCCCAGCCGTTTGCATGTGAGATGCTTCCCCACTCTTGTCCACGGCTGGGAGCTATTGCTATCCAGGTCTTTCAGCCCCAGCTGAGAGGCATATCACAGCTCTTCCACCAGGTCCCCCAGCAGGCCACGGAGGGAGCCAGCCCAGGCGGGCAGACAGGGCTCTGAGCAGTCACGGCACGGGAGGCCGAGATTACCTGAACTGCAGCGCGAGCTAAGTGGGGCCAGCGCTGCCGACAGGCTGGAATTAAAACGTGATCAATGTGGCATCTGGTTTCTCTGTTCTGTTTCCACAGAAGTGAACACGAAAAAATATAACATGCAGAAGAGAGAGAAGAATAGAGGAGGAGAAATAAGGAGAGGCAGGGCCCCTTCTAGGAAAAAACCGTTCTAATCCTCAATTTTCAGCTCCCACCCCAGGAAGCCAGTGGCTGCAATGGTAGGCACGGGGACAGAGGCGAGGGGAGGCGGCAAGAGGCGCAGCTTCTGTGCTCCTCTCCATGCTCCCCTTCCCCATTTCCAATCACGATAAATATATTTATACTCATTGATTATGTCAACCAGACAATGTTCCCTAATTGGCAGTGATCAGGGTTCCAAGAATTGATTGGTGAACCGCTGTCTCTCTATCAGGCAAAGCGCTAAGGGGGACGCTAATGCAGACTCCATTAACAATTTCCAGTGGAATTAAAAAAAAGTCCCTGGCTCGTACATGGGAATGAATTTTCTTCCTGCAACCTCAAAAGCCACCCCTTGGGGAACTCACACTTGTGAACCTGCCCAGCATAAAGCGGCGTTTAAATCCTCCCCACCCCAACTTGGAGTGCAGACACACACACACACACACACACACGCGCCGCGCCGCATGTTGCGCATGCACACACATACACACGAGAGAGAGGGAGAGAGAAGCCATAGCCACTTCCTTCTGTTAGAATCCTTTTGTTCTTTTGCATTTTAATCTATTTTCCCCCCTTTGTTAGGGCTGATGGCACCCGCTGTCATTTTGGTACTTGGTGCTCTGAATTTTGGGGACATCTGGCACCGGTTAGTGCGTTGCCGGCTCTGGTGCTTGTAGACAGCCAGAGGTTTGCTGCGTGTGCAGGCGGCGCCACATCGTAAATTATGCTTTGAGCAGCAATGAGCTTGAGCACCTCTTGGGTTGATATTTAAGTGTGATTGCCATCGTGCTGTTCATAAGTAATTGCTCAATAAATATTGATTAAGCGAATGAATGCACCAAGATGGCCATTTATTCAGTCATTCACCAGGTGTAGGGCTGTGCCTTTTGTGTGCCAAGGTCAGATACGAAGCTTATTCAGGGGAGCACCTTCTGGGGCACTGCCCTGGGGAGCTCAGGTGAAGGAACTTGGAGGGGCCCTTGTGATCCCACAAGAATCTGCTTTCGGGGGTGGTGAGGGGCTGGCCTTCATCCATGCGGGCAGTGGCTGTGGCTATGGCGGGCGAGCTCTGGAAGTGGTCAGCCCGAAGTGGGGTGGTGGGTGGACAGCTGGTTCCTGGGCAGTCAGTAGCCCAGGACACAGGAGTCACAGAATGTGGCTGAAAGGAAGACATGAGGGAGGCTGCTTGGCAGGATAAAGTGGGGTTTAGGCGAGGAGACCCGAGGTGTCTCATTCAGAAAGGAGGCCAGAAGCACTTCTGGCTGTCTGGGAAGAACCCCAGTTCTGCGTCACGAGGACACGCCCACAGGGTGGGGAGTGGAGAAGGACCAAGTCCCGTCCATGCGAGAGTCTGCCCAGTAGGCTCAGCTGCTAGTTTTTCTGTCGAGCATGCTGGGGCCCCTTCCCTGCAGCAACCAAGGGGGCGCGGAAGAATGAAACTACTTCTTGGGAGAGATCACCCCTTCCCCATGTGGACACAGCCTCTCGGGTAGCCCACGGTCACCTATAGGAGTCGGGACCTAGGCCGGAGGAGGGGTCACAGTGGAACACCCTGCGGTCCGAGGTCTCATACAAGAACATCCCTTGGTGCCGGTTCTAAATGCCGAACATCTGCGGTGCCCGGCTCGTACAGAACATCCCGCGGTGCCGGCTCGTACAGAACATCCGTGGTGCCCGGCTCTCGTGCCAGAACATCCTGTAGTGCCGGCTCTCATACAGAACATCCCGCGATTGCCCGGCTCGTGCCAGAACACTCCTAAGTCCATTACGAGCACAGACCCGGCCTGCAAGAGTCTGAGTGCATGTCTTGAAAACGCCCTTCCTGCTCAAGAGAACTTGTAGCTTCTGCTTCAATCTAGCCTGGAGTGTAGCACATGAAGCTTTGCCGTTTGCGTCCTGTCCTGACCTGCCAGCGCCCCTCCTCACCAGCAATGAATTGTCTCTGGGGTTCCTGCTGCTCTCTCTTACTCCAGCCCCACCGGGCTTAGTTTCAAGCCCACATTTCTGGGATCCCTTCCACATTCTCCTGGGATCTCGTTACTCTTCCCGGCCTGCGTAGCTCGCGCCACTATTCATTTCGCTCGTGGTTACCGTGTGTCTTCCAGATGAAAGCTCATGTGTAAGGCCCAAAGGCTAGGAGTGAGTCTCACCACTTCCGTAGCTGAAGACCAAGCACAGAGTTTTCCTCTTTGCTGCATCTGGCGACGCGTGAGTGAAGCTCCAGGAGCATGTGTAATGAAGACTCTTTGCTCTCATCCTGTAAAGCGTCCCGAATTCTCCCTTCTTGAAAGAGAGAGAGGTTCCAAGTAATAATTTGGAAGTAGGTAAGAGATCAAGAAGATGTTTCTCTTCCGTCACATAAACAGTTTCCTCCATGTATGTACTATTTGGATGCTTCAAGTTCATCCAGGAATGGAAGCCAGCTCACAGGTCTGAAGGCACCTCTGAGCCCCACCTGGGGAGTGTCGTGCCACTCAGTTGAAAAGGGAAGGGATGCAGCGCTTCCTGTCCGAAGGAGAGAGGCTCTGTTAATTTCTGGCTCGTGTTTTTCGTTGCTACGTCACGAGGAGGGCAACACATGGGATTTTTCACAAGAGTGGAACTGGCATTAAATCAATAAAGGAAAATAAAACAAACCCACCATTTCCTTCCTGCTCCAGCAGCAGTCCAGGAAGATTGGGCGTCAGCACATGAAAATGCGAGGCGTTGAGAGAAATGGGCGATGGAAGCCTGGCAGCTGGGGCTGCCCGGAGTGGAACTTTGGGAAGGAAGATGGCTCCCCCAACCCTGGCTTCTATGGCTGCAAGCGGAAGAGCGCTCCTAACCCTGGCTCCATGGCTACAAACCGGATCTGTTTTGCGGAAGAACAGTTTTGAGTCCACATCTTCCCTTCCCTTTCCTCATTAGGAGGTTCTTTCCATCCACATGGAACTTCATTTTC
>JAJIBD010032273.1:0-115220 GCA_021461705.1 Cryptotis parvus
TCTGTCTCTATCTCTGTGTCTCTCTCTCTGTCTCTCTCTTCTCTGCCCCTCTCCACCACCATCAGCTCTCCGACAATATATCCTGCTCAATTCCAGTCTTTCTTTCCTTGATTGGTTCCTTGAAACATCGTCACTCGCCATGAATCTAGTTAGGACAAGTATCTCTAAAACGTTTTTCTTTTTCAATCTCATCCACTTGCTCACCAAGGAGACCCTGTGACGTCGACCCCAGCGAGCACGCGGCTGGAGAGGGGGTGTCCGTAGCCCCACCCACGTCAGGCTGATCTACAACGTGCCGTTTCCTCCTCCTGTTCCTGACTGCTCCCTAAAGCGGCCACAGCCCTCCAGAAGCCATGGATCCTGCTCTTGGCAGAACCTAAACAAATGAAGCACTAAAACTGCCCATCCGAAACCAGACACCGTGTGAGCTGCTGAGGAGGAAGGCGGTGGGTGGAGGATGGGAGCGAAGGACAGAGACAGACCAGCAGGCGGACAGACAGGTGGACACTGGTCCAATCACAGCTTTGCTTTCCTTCCTGTTTTCCTCAGATCATCATTTCCTGTCGGGCCAGCTCTGGTTTTATGGCTCATTTCCTTCCTCTCTCCTCTCGCCCACCTGTGTGCTCCCGCCAGTGGGGGCGTTTTCCTGCTCCATGCTCAGAAGGCTCTTTGTCACTGTGTTCACCCTCCCTCTGTGCTCCGGGCCTCCTGGAGCCCTGGCAAAGGACAAATGGAGAACGGGCCACTGCCTGACCACAACGGGTTTGGTCTCTGGGTCCTTCCCCCACAGTCAGACTGGGAGGGCCTTATGCCCTTCACTGGCCTGGGAACCCGCCTGTGCACCCTCACTTGTCCTTACAGCTTGCCTTGTTTCGTTCCTTAAGTCCATCCCCTGACACGATGGACGTACTTACATATTTGTGATTCAGATCAGTCCACCACAGCCCACCAAAGCTGCTAGCGGCAGGAGGTTGCAGGCCCCTTCCATTAAGTACATGACGGCAGAGTTCTTAGCCGCATGATGACAGTGCTCTTAGCCGCATGACGACAGTGTTCTTAGCATGACGACAGTGTTCTTAGCCGCATGACAACAGTGTTCTTAGCCACGTGAAGACAGTGTTCTTAGCCGCATGACTTAACCGTGTTCCAGTCGTATGATCTAACAGAGTTCTTAGCCACGGACTAAAGTGTTCTTAGCCACATGACTTACAAAGTGTTCTTAGCCACATGATGACTAGTGTTCTTAGCCGCATGACGACAGTGTTCTTAGCAGCATGACGACAAGTGTTCTTAGCCACGTGAAGACAGTGTTCTTAGCCGCATGATCTAACACATGTTCTTAGCCGTATGATCTAACAGTGTTCTTAGCCGCATGACGACAGTGTTCTTAGCCGCATGACGACATGACGACAGTGTTCCTACACTCGTGGTCAGGGCTGTGCTTGCTCAACCACGGCACCCACCTGCTTTCAAACATTTCTCTTCTTTTAATTCCAGTTCAACGCCAGATACAGTCCTGAGCTTCAGTCTCTCAGCAGTGACCCAGAATGTCAGCATAGTTCTGGCACAGGGCTCAGGTAGGCACGACGTGGCATGTGTCAAGGGCTGGGTAAGCCCACCCTGGATCCTCAGTCTACCCTCCAAATTGGATTTTTGGGCCATACCTGGCTGTCTCAGGGCTTACTACTGGCTCTGTGCTCAGGGAAACAAATATGGTGCCAGGGTGGGACCCAGCAGGTCGGCTGTGCACAAGGCAAGGCCCTACCCTGTATCGCCCTCCCTTGCCCTTAGAGCAAACAGGCTTGAGGAGGGCGGCTCTGGGAGGAGGAGCTGCTCGTGCATTGGCTATATCTTGTTTTCTTGCGGGCATCCCTGGCTGTGCTGAGGGGGGGATGGGACCCCTCCAGCAACACTCAATCCACTGGTACTTGAGCAGTCCCCAGGGCAGTGCCGGCCCTTCTGTGCTGGCACTGAACCTGGGACTCTGAGCCGGCCCTGCTTCTGACTTTTATAAGGCCACTGTCCTCACCGCCACTGCCCACCACTGTCCCTCCATCCACTCCTGCCTACACCGGGCACAGAGCAGCCTGACGTAGGGGTGATGGCAATGACCGAAATTAAGGCTCCTTGGAAGGAGCCTCTCGAGGACCTTCCGCTGCCCTTTCACCCTCCCTTGAAAACAAGTTGAGTGTGAACCTGGGGCTGAGCCCGGAGGTCTGAGACACAGCCTGGAGGTGCTGTCGCAGGTGAAGGTGGGGCCGTGTCCCCTCATTCCGGTTGGGTGTTGCCGCAGGTGAAGGTGGGGCCGTGTCCCCTCATTCCAGTTGGGTGTTGCCGTGAGGGTGAAGGTGGGGCCGGGTCCCCCTCATTCCGGTGTGGTGTTGCCGTGGAGGTGAAGGTGGGGCCGTGTTCCTCATTCCCAGTTGGGTGCTGCCATGGGGTTAAGGGGGCCATGTCCCCTCATTCCCGGTTGGGTGTTGCCGTGGAGGTGAAGGTGGGGCCGTCCCCTCATTCCCAGTTGGGGCGCTGCCATGGAGGTTGAGGTGAAGGTGGGGCCGGTCCCCTCATTCCCGATTGTGTTGCCGTGGAGGTGAAGGTGGGGCCGTGTCCCATCATTCCCGGTTGGGTGTTGCCATGGAGGTAAAGGTGGGGCTGTGTCCCCTCATTCCCGATTGGGTGTTGCTGTGGAGTTGAGGTGAAGGTGGGGTCGGGTCCCTCATTCCCGGCTGTGTGTTGTCATGTAGGTGAAGGTGGGGCCGTGTCCCTCATTCCCGGTTGGGTGTTGCCATGGAGGTGAAGGTGGGGCCGTGTCCCCTCATTCCCAGTTGGGTGTTGCCGTGGAGGTGAAGGTGGGGCCGGGTCCCTCATTCCGGTGTGGTGTTGCCGTGGAGGTGAAGGTGGGGCTGTGTCCCTCATTCCCGGTTGTTGTCATGGAGGTGAAGGTGGGGCCGTGTCCCCTCATTCCCGGCTGGGTCGCCATGGAGGTTGAGGTGAAGGTGGGGCCGTGTCCCCTCATTCCCGGTTGGGTGTTGCCGTGGAGGTGAAGGTGGGGCCGTGTCCCTCATTCCCGGTTGGTGTTGTCATGGAGGTGAAGGTGGGGCCGTGGTCCCCTCATTCCCAGTTGGGTGCTGCCATGGAGGTTGAGGTGAAGGTGGGGCCGTGTCCCATCATTCCTGGTTGGGTGTTGCCATGGAGGTAAAGGTGGGGCTGTGTCCCCTCATTCCCGATTGGGTGTTGCTGTGGAGGTTGAGGTGAAGGTGGGGCCGTGTCCCCTCATTCCCGGTTGTGTGTTGTCATGTAGGTGAAGGTGGGGCCGTGTCCCCTCATTCCCGGTTGGGTGTTGCCATGGAGGTGAAGGTGGGGCCGTGTCCCCCTCATTCCCAGTTGGGTGTTGCCGTGGAGGTGAAGGTGGGGCCGTGTCCTCATTCCGGTGTGGTGTTGCCGTGGAGGTGAAGGTGGGCTTGTCCCCTCATTCCCGGTTGGGAGTTGTCATGGAGGTGAAGGTGGGGCCGTGTCCCCTCATTCCCAGTTGGGTGTTGCCATGGAGGTTGAGGTGAAGGTGGGGCCGTGTCCCCTCATTCCCGGTTGGGTGTTGCCGTGGAGGTGAAGGTGGGGCCGTGTCCCCTCATTCTCGGTTGGCGTTGTCATGGAGGTGAAGGTGGGGCCGTGTCCCCTCATTCCCAGTTGGGTGTTGCCATGGAGGTTGAGGTGAAGGTGGGGCCGTGTCCCATCATTCCCGGTTGGGTGTTGCCATGGAGGTAAAGGTGGGGCTGTGTCCCCTCATTCCCGATTGGGTGTTGCTGTGGAGGTTGAGGTGAAGGTGGGGCCGTGTCCCCTCATTCCCGGTTGTGTGTTGTCATGTAGGTGAAGGTGGGGCCGTGTCCCCCTCATCCCCGGTTGGGTGTTGCCATGGAGGTGAAGGTGGGGCCGTGTCCCCTCATTCCCAGTTGGGTGTTGCCGTGGAGGTTGAGGTGGGGGCCGTGTCCCTCATTCCGGTGTGGTGTTGCCGTGGAGGTGAAGGTGGGGCTGTGCCCCTCATTCCCGGTTGGGTGTTGCCATGGAGGTTAAGGGGGCCGTGTCCCCCTCATTCCCGGTTAGGTGTTGCCGTGGAGGTGAAGGTGGGGCCGTGTCCCCTCATTCCCCGATTGGGTGTTGCCGTGGAGGTGAAGGTGGGGGCCGTGTCCCATCATTCCCGGTTGGGTGTTGCCATGGAGGTTGAGGTGAAGGTGGGGCCGTGTCCCCTCATTCCCAGTTGGGTGTTGCCATGGAGGTTGAGGTGAAGGTGGGGCCGTGTCCCATCATTCCCGGTTGGGTGTTGCCATGGAGGTAAAGGTGGGGCCGTGTCCCCTCATTCCCGATTGGGTGTTGCTGTGGAGGTTGAGGTGAAGGTGGGGCCGTGTCCCTCATTCCCGGTTGTGTGTTGTCATGTAGGTGAAGGTGGGGCCGTGTCCCCTCATTCCCGGTTGGGTGTTGCCATGGAGGTGAAGGTGGGGCCGTGTCCCCTCATTCCCAGTTGGGTGTTGCCGTGGAGGCTGAGGTGGGGCCGTGTCCCCTCATTCCGGTGTGGTGTTGCCGTGGAGGTGAAGGTGGGGCTGTGTCCCTCATTCCCGGTTGGGTGCTGCCATGGAGGTTAAGGGGGCCGTGTCCCCTCATTCCCGGTTAGGTGTTGCCGTGGAGGTGAAGGTGGGGCCGTGTCCCCCTCATTCCCGATGGGTGTTGCTGTGGAGGTGAAGGTGGGGCCGTGTCCCATCATTCCCGGTTGGGTATTGCCATGGAGGTTGAGGTGAAGGTGGGGCCGTGTCCCTCATTCCCGATTGGGTGTTGCCGTGGAGGTGAAGGTGGGGTCGTGTCCCCTCATTCCCGGTTGTGTGTTGTCATGTAGGTAAAGGTGTGGCCGTGTCCCCTCATTCCCAGTTGGGTGTTGCCGTGGAGGAGAAGGTGGGACCGTGTCCCCTCATTCCAGATTGGGAGTTGCTGTGGTGGTGGAGGTGAAGGTGGGGCCGTGTCCCCTCATTCCTGGGTGTTGCCGTGAGGAGAAGGTGGGACCGTGTCCCCTCATTCCAGATTGGGTGTTGCTGTGGTGGTGGAGGTGAAGGTGGGGCCGTGTCCCCTCATTCCGGTTGGGTGTTGCCGTGAAGGTGATGGTGGGGCCGTGTCCCCTCATTCCGGTGTGGTGTTGCCGTGGAGGTGAAGGTGGGGCCGTGTCCCCTCATTCCCAGTTGGGTGTTGCCGTGGAGGTGAAGGTGGGGGCCGTGTCCCCTCATTCCCGGTTGGGTGTTGCCATGGAGGTGAAGGTGGGGCCGTGTCCCCTCATTCCCGATTGGGTGTTGCCGTGGAGGTTAAGGGGGGCTGTGTCCCCTCATTCCCGGTTGGGTGTTGCCATGGAGGTTAAGGGGGCCGTGTCCCTCATTCCCGGTTGGGTGTTGCCGTGGAGGTGAAGGGGGGGCCGTGTCCCCTCATTCCCAGTTGGGTGCTGCCATGGAGGTTGAGGTGAAGGTGGGGCCGTGTCCCATCATTCCCGGTTGGGTGTTGCCATGGAGGTAAAGGTGGGCCTGGTCCCCTCATTCCCAGTTGGGTGTTGCCATGGAGGTGAAGGTGGGGCCGTGGTCCCCTCATTCCCCGGTTGGGTGTTGTCATGTAGGTAAAGGTGTGGCCGTGTCCCCTCATTCCCAGTTGGGTGTTGCCGTGGAGGTGAAGGTAAGGGTCATGTCCCCTCATTCCCAGTTGGGTGTTGCCGTGGAGAAGAAGGTGGGGCCGTGTCCCCTCATTCCGGTGTGGTGTTGTCGGGAGGTGAAGGTGGGGCCGTGTCCCCTCATTCCCAGTTGGGTGTTGCCATGGAGGTTGAGGTGAAGGTGGGGCTGTGTCCCCTCATTCCCAGTTGGGTGTTGCCATGGAGGTGAAGGTGGGGCCGTGTCCCCTCATTCCCGGTTGGGTGTTGTCATGTAGGTAAAGGTGTGGCCGTGTCCCCTCATTCCCAGTTGGGTGTTGCCGGAGGTGAAGGTAAGGGTCATGTCCCCTCATTCCCAGTTGGGTGTTGCCGTGGAGAAGAAGGTGGGGCCGTGTCCCCTCATTCCGGTGTGGTGTTGTCGTGGAGGTGAAGGTGGGGGCCGTGTCCCCTCATTCCTGGTTGTGTGTTGTCATGTAGGTGAAGGTGGGGGCTGTGTCCCCTCATTCCCAGTTGGGTGTTGCCGTGGAGGAGAAGGTGGGACCGTGTCCCCCCTCATTCGTGGTTGGGTGTTGCCATGGAGGTGAAGGTGGGGCCGTGTCCCCTCATTCCCGGCTGCGTGTTGTCATGTAGGTGAAGGTGGACCGTGTCCCTCTTTCCAGGTGGGGTGTTGTCATGTAAGTGAAGGTGGGGCCGTGCCCTCTCATTCCCAGTTGGGTGTTGCCGTGGAGGTGAAGGTGGACCGTGTTCCCTCATTCCCAGTTGGGTGTTGCCGTGGAGGTGAAGGTGGGGCGCCTGTGAGCCACAGCAAGTCCTTCCTACCCTTAGCCTCTCTTGTGCTCGGGCCATTAAGTGGCCTTCCTAGGTCAGAGTCTCTTGGTAACATGAATTTTCTTGTACTCCACCTGTGTAGCGAAGCAGAATTCTCTGAGCCCGCCTCCGGGTTCAGCTCTTTCGTGACTGTGCTGCCATTTCACGGCATGATGCTCCAACTCACTGTCTGCTCTCTCCCTTCTCAAGCTGGTTGAGCTTCTCTGTGCTTGGCATTTGCAGCAGGAACAGACTCGGGTAGCGGCCCTGGGAAGCTTCTGCAGTCCCTCACGTTGTCGCCAGGGCGGCAGTTTCTTGTATCACCCATCTGATGACAAATACTCCTTGACCCAGGTCCCTGGCACCTCATCCTTTCTGCCTGTGATTTGTGCCTTTCGAGAGTCACTTCCTGGGTTCACTGCAGAGGAAGCGACTAAGCCAGCAGGAAGACCAAACGTGGCTCTGCCCTTGTGGCCTTCTGCCCAGGTGGTCTTTCATTTAAAGGCGTGAGAAGCACAGCATAGGTGAGACAGAGAAGGGACCATTGTGACAATAAGATTTGGGAACAGACTCACAGACATGGGGCAGAGCTGCTACTGGCTCTCCCTGTGCCCAGCCGCCCACGGGCGCCCAGGAGGGATGGCAGGTTCTATCCCTGGCCCGCCACCCCAGCAGAGCCTTGCAACAAGCCAGACGACCCCCACTCCATGAGGGCCTCCATTTTCCACATCCGACTTCCCTCGTCAGAACTCCACCCAGCAGACCAGTCTATCACAGCCTTGCTTGTGCCGGCCACTTGCGGCCGCACGGTTCATCAATAAATGCTGGATTTTAAGATGACTACAAGAGTATGCTACCCGCATGGCAGAGCCTGGCAAGCTACCTGTGTCGTATTTGATATGCCAAATACCAGTAACAATTATAGACCTCATTCCCATGACCTGATGGAATGGTTTGAGGCTCTTTATGTTCCTGGAGCAAGCAGGTGCCCTTGGGCTCTAGTAGCATGAGACAGGACATATGGAGATGTTACTGGTGCCCACTCGAGCAAATCGATGATGAACGGGAAGACAGTGATACAGTGAATAGTAACACTGGATGAGAACTGAGGATGGAGAGTAGGAGAGGAACATACATGATAACACTTCAACATCTTATTTTGCAAAACACAATGTGCAAAAGGAGAGAGAAAGTGGGAGCCACAGAAGAAAATTGCCGACCACAGAAGCAGGTTGTGGGGTGTGGGTGGGAGGGAACGGGGTACAGTGGTGTTGGGAAATGCACACTGGTGGAGGGATGGGCGTTGGGGCACTGACTGAAACCCAATTATGAACAGCCTTGTAATGGCCTATTGCACATTGACTCAATTAAAAATAAAATAAAATAAAATAAAATCCGCTGCGACTGACTCCTTGCTTGGACTCTCCTCTCTGTTGAGCATTTGCTTGGATGGAAAGTGGCCATTTTTGCTCACTCCAGTTCTCAGATTTTCTGCTGCTTAATGTCTCTGACCGTCCTGTCTCTGCTTGGTCCAGCTGCCCAACCCCGGTTCTGCGGCTGGGCACTGTGCCTCAGGACGGAGGTGCAGAGAAGACTGGGAAGCCCATGGGGGGCCGGATGAATCTCAGTCCACTGGGGCGGGGTGGGGTCAGAGAAGGAGACAGGCCGTGGGAGGCTGAGGGCCTGCCTGGAAGCAGAGAACCGAGATCCCAAGTGGGATGAATAAATAAAGGTGCAGGGAAATCCCCACGTGAGGAAATGCACGCATGTGGGCAGGAGACACACATAGCTAGTGTCATGTCCACTATGCAATGGTTGTGCAGGCAGGGAGGGGCTGGGGAGCCCAGTTGGTTCACTGTGGCTGCTGTGGGACTGGTCTTTTGGGTGCAAGCAGGTCACGGGGAGCCTTGCAGAGCACGGCAAGGACTTTTAACTTCATCCCAGGAATGGCGAGGAGTCAGTTCTTCTGGCCGCTGCATCAGGAAAGGCTCAGGTCAGTAGTATGAGGGCAGGGTAAACTGGAGACGGAGCCACGGTAGCGGGACTCTTGGAGAGAAATGATTTCACCATGGAACAGAGGACCCAGGCTGGGAATGCTGAGTCTCTGCCTGCATCAAAGGCAAGTGCTCTGCACGCATCATCTTATGGAACGCCACAAGAGCCGAGGAGGAAGAAGTAGAAACATGCCCATGAGACGGATGAGGAAACTGAGGCACAGAGGTGAAACAGTCACCCAAGTTCACATGGGTCAAAAATACAGTGGAGAGCCAGGGTTCAAGCTATGAACTTTGCCAATATTATCTATTTTTCCGGGCAGGGGACACCACAACTGGCTGTGCCCAGCGCTTCCTCCAGTCTCCGTGCTTAGGGCTTACTCCTGACTCTGCACTCAGCATCTCTCCTGGTGGAGCTCAGGAGACCATGTGTGGTGGGTGGAATTGACCCAGCTCAGCCGTACCGGGCAAGGATGCTACCTACTAAACTACGGCTCTAGTCCTGCTAATGTTGCCTAGTTTTTTCCTTTTCTTTTCTTTTTTTTTAAACAAAATTTAATTTAATACTTTATTGAATCGAATGACAGTGAGACACACAGTTACAAAGTTGTCCATGATTGGGTTTCAGTCATAGAATGTTCCAGCACCCGTCCCTTCCCCCCATGCACATTTCCCACCACCAATGTCTCCAGTTTCCCTCTGTGTCCCCAAGCCCCAGAGTTGTTTATCTTGAAACACTGTGACTTTTGGACCAAGTGTGAGTGGCTAAAAAGGCAAAGAATTTAGAGCAAAGCTAATATTTTAGACTTTAAGTCACAGAAAATGAGCCGCACATCACTTGATCACTTGAATCCCGTTACTCATCGATTTGCTCGAGCGGGCGCCAGTAACATTTCCATTGGACCCTATCACGTGCCAATGTAGCCCAATGGCATCTGGTTGATTCAGGAATATGAAGAGCCTCAAACCGTTCCTTCAGGGTCTTAACAAGGAAGTCTGACCATCTTGTAGGTGGGCGGCCACGTGATCTTTTGACATCCCGTGGGATCCAGTCGGTAACGGCTCTAGTCCAGCGGTTGTCTCCAAATCGCATTACATGTCCAGCCCATCTGATTTTCGATGCCTTGGCAAACGAGACAGCCCCTGATTCTGGAATAGCGACGGAGGTCAGAACCCCGATTCCTTCTCTCACTTGAGTGAGACGTGATATTCCAAGCATAGCTCTTTCGATGCCTCTCTGGGAGACCCGAATAGCATTCTCATCCTGCTTTCGTGAGGGGCCCAGGTCTCTGAGGCGTATGTTAATGCAGGGAGAACGGTGGAGTCAAAGAGATGTGCCCGGAGCCGGAGGTTCTTTGTCCTTTTAGCTATTTCTTCGATGCCTTTGAAGGCATTCCATGCCGCTCTCTTCCTCCCTGCGCAGCTCAGGTTTTAGGTCATTCATCATGTTGACTTCTCGACCTAGGTACACATAACTGCTGCATTCAGAGATGTTTGTTCCATTGAGAGAGAATGGGGCCTCTGGAACTAGTTCATTTCTCATGAACATAGTTTTCTTCAGATTCAGCTGTAGACCTACCTTTCCACATTCTCGGTCAAAGTCAGCCAGCATTTGTGCCGCTTGGCTAATGTTTGGTGTTATTAGAACGATGTCATCAGCGAAGCGGAGGTGGTGTAGTTGCCGACCATCTATCTTCACTCCCATTCCTTCCCATTCTAATTGTCTCATGATGTTCTCGAGGGTGGCACTGAAGAGTTTTGGTGAGATGGTATCACCCTGTCGAACCCCTCTTTTGACATCAATGATCACTTCTTTGTAGAATGGTGAGATCCTGGTGGTGAATCCATAATACAGCTCACGAAGGATCTTGATGTATTGGGTTTGAACACCCTGTTTGACTAGGGCTTCGATGACTGCTTCAGTTTCCACAGAATCAAAGGCTTTCTGTAAATCAATGAACGTGAGACAGAGCGGCATCTTGTACTCCCTACAAACCTCAATGAGCTTGGTTACTGTGTGGATATGGTCGATTGTGCTGAATCCTTTCCGGAAACCTGCTTATAATAATTTTAAATATTCCAATGACACATTAGTAAATAGCAGGAAATTGAATCCACTACATCAAAAAATAGCAATCATTTCTCCATGCAGATAAAATATCGTTGAAGTATTTGCATGGAATGTTTCTGGAGGAGGGCAGGCTATCCCAGCTTGGACCAGCCCTAACTGAGTACCGAAGGCTGGCGGCAGCCACAATGGACACCTTTGGTGTAAGTATTCGGATGTGGCAACATGGTGGCTGGGGAAAGCACTTTCAGAGCGAAGCGATGGAGGAAGCAGAGAGCCCTGCAAGGAGTCTGAGGTGCTGGCGAATCCTTTAAGGAGAGGGTCCCACTCGGGGCCACATCTGTCGACAGGGGTGTGGGGAACGTCCTGGAGAAACCGGCACAGTGGGCTGCTTCTCCCACAGAGATGGCTGGGGAAGCCCTGTAAGAAGAAGCCCAGAGGGCGCAGAGAGGAGAGAGAACAAGTGAAGTGGTGTCCGCCCTGAGAGGGGCGCCTGGGGCGCGGAGTGTGGAGCAGAAGGAGCAGAGCCGGGGTTCTCCTGCCTCCGACTCCCTTTCTCTATTCTGCAGAAGAATGAACCCTGACTTCTCTGTCCAACTGCAATAACATCTAGCTGCGAGGTGGGAGTCCAGTGACTGAAACTAAGATCAGCGTCAATTTTCCTCATTGTCACCCATCTCTCTCCCTCCTTCCCCACTAAAGTTTTTTTAATGTTCTTAATCCCTTATTTTTAAATTAATATTTTATTATACCACCGTGAGATATACAATTACAATGTTGTTCATGTTTGGAGGTTTCGGTCACATAGTGTTCCAGCACCCTGCCCTCCACCAGTGCCCATTTCCCACCGCCAGTGTCCCCCATTCCCTCCCCCTCCCATAGCCTGCCTCCATGGTAGGTTCTTTATTTCTTTTCTCTCTCTCCCTCTCTCTTTTCCTTCTCTTACATATTGTGGGTTGCAACATATACACTTAGAGGCCATCATGTGCATTTTTTTTGCCTGTATTTAATGCTCAGTTCTAGGTTGGCATTAGCCCTTTCAACATTTATTCCTTCTCTGTCTTACCTAACTTCTGACTCCCACGTTTAAAGTTTTAATTTAATTTATTTATTTATTTTTTCTTTTTGAGTCACACCCGACAATGCTCAGGGGTTTCTCCTGGCTCTGCACTCAGGAATTACTCCTGGCGGTGCTTGGGGGACCATATGGGATGCTGGGGATCAAACCCGGGCTGGCATGGGCTGGCCGCGCAAGGCAAACGCCCTACCCGCTGGACTATCGCTCTGGCCCTAAAGTTTTAATTTTAAATACTGATGGACGGATGGGAAACCACAGAGGGAGGGATGGAGGAAGGGGAGAGAAAGAGAGAGAGAGAGAGAGAGAGAGGGGAGGGAGAATGAGGGAGAGAGAGAGAGAGAGAGAGAGAGAGAGAGAGAGAGAGAGAGCGAGAGAGAGAGAGAGAGAGAGAGAGAGAGAGAGAGAGAGAGAGAGAGAGAGAGAGAGAGAGAGAGAGAGCATGGAGCATGCTGGGGCAGCCATTTTCCCCCAGAGAGATGAAGTGAGTTGACTGACCTGGTCCGTGACCACATCTGGGTGTGGCCCAACCATCCCCTCCAAAGAAAAAGCCAAACCAGCCCAGAGAGGTGCCCATTGTTCTTCACCTATTCCCCTAGTGGTGAAGTCTTCGTCCCTCTTTGTCCCTTGTCCAGTGTTAAAGCAGGTGACAGGCGTCCAGAGCGGCATGAGAGGCTAGACCCTTTTCCTTCCTCCTTTATAAAATGGCTCACCGTGAGGTAAACGTTATTCAAAGTTATTCAGTGAGGTAAACGTTATGTCAAGAGCTTCATGTGTGTTTGAGAGGTTTTACTGCTGGAATTAAACGTCTTTTGTCACATACAGGGGCATGAACATCATATATGTTCAGGCCAGGCGTGTCTTATTAGAACTATGTCGTTTGCATCCTCCCATTCTTGGACCTGGCCGGGCCCTTCCCTCTCTGACATGGTCCCATTAGGGAGAAGAGCAAAAGAAGAACAGGTTTTCCTGTGGCTCCCACGAGCACCTATGACGAGGACTGTGTGGTTTAAAAAAAAGACAGAAGCCGAGAGTGCTCAGACAGCGCCCCTCAGGATGGCAGGCCACAGGCTCCATGCAGGGCCCTCGACATCTCTTGGCTTTGAAATGGCACTTCCTGTCTCCATCTGCACTGTGGAAAACCAAGGGATCAGGGAGTACCTCCAGCCAATGCCCCTAGAGGAGTTCAGAGCACCGTCCTATTTGGAGTCACCAGTCCAGGCTGAATCCAACTCGCTCACAGAGCGCAGAGACCCAGGAGGAGGCAGGTGACTCGTCAGGAGCAGACTGGAGCAGACGGGTCCAAAGCTCTCTGCTTCAGGGAAACCAAGTGAGCAGAGACGGGAACCACCCGTTTACTCACGGAGCCAGAGGCCGCCTCTCTGTTTTCATTCTAAGTACAAAATTTGTCAGCTGGTAAATACGGAATGACTTTCTGCTTTGGAGATAAATGAGCCTCATCTAAAAAAAAAAAAAAAACAACTAAAACCTAAAAGCCCCAATCTATCTGGCAAAAGCAGATTCAGGCAAAGCAAACCTAAGCACTCTATCCATTACGCCTGAAAGGCAAAGCCAGTCCACATCTCCGGTAGCTGGGTGGAAGGACGTTAGCCTGGAGAATTTCTGAGCAGTGAAGGAAGCAGGTAGCAGCCGCCTGGAGGAGAGCCTTGAGGCTGAGTGATGGCGACGAGACACTTCTATAACCGGTCCCTTGCTTATTCTGAGCAGCTCTACCTTCTCTCCTTCTATCGCTGTGGGTGGCATCTGTGCTACCAGTAATAAAGTCGCTTCTGTCAAATTCAGGAAGACAGGTTGGGAGCCATTTGGCGGCCGGGAAGAGGCGGGGGGGGAGGGAGAGGGCACCCGGCCCCGGTTCCTTCTGCGCCTGCCCGTTCTGGGAAGGGCGCCGCCCCGGCCTGGTGGTAGCCTCACTCGCTGGGGTTGAGTTTCTATAGAACCCTAACCCTAACCCCCAAACAGAGCCGTAGGTAGCAGCAGCCTCGGGAATCGGGCTGAGATCAAGACCTTCAGCCCAGGGGAGGGCAGGTAATAGAGACTCCTGTTTGCTGGCCTGGCCGGCCCGCCAGGCGCCTCACCCAGACCAGCGGCCTGCCCCCTGCCCCCTGTCCCCAGCCCCCGTTCCTGGGCGGGCTGTGCTTTGTCATCTGTGCAGACGCCTCCACAGACCCTGCTCTCGGCTCAGACAGCAAAGAACGCCACCAGATGTGACTTAAACGAGCCTCTTTCCCCAGCCGTTTGCATGTGAGAAATTCTTCCCCACTCTTGTCCACGGCTGGGAGCTATTTTTATCCGGGTCTTTCAACCCCAGCTGAGAGGCATATCACAGCTCTTCCACCAGGTCCCCCAGCAGCCCACGGAGAGACCAGCCCAGGCGGGCAGACAGGGCTCTGAGCAGTCACGGCACGGAGGCCCGAGATTACCCTGAACTGCAGCGAAGCTAAGTGGGGCCAGCGCTGCCGACGGGCTGGAATTAAAACGTGATCAATGTGGCATCTGGTTTCTCTGTTCTGTTTCCACAGAAGTGAACACGAAAAAAAAGATAACACCCAGAAGAGAGAAGAATAGAGGAGGAGAAATAAGGAGAGACAGGGCCCCTTCTGGGAAAAACCGTTCTAATCCTCAATTTTCAGCTCCCACCCCAGGAAGCCAGTGGCTACAATGGCTGGGCACCGGGGACAGAGGCTCGGGAGCCGGCAAAGGGCGCAGCTTCTGCCTCCTCTCCATGCTGCTCCCCTTCCCCATTCCAATCACGATAAATATATTTATACTCACTTGATTATGTCAGCCAGACAATGTTCCCCTAATTGGCAGTGATCAGGGTTCCAGAATTGCTTGGTGAACCCGCTGTCTCTCTATCAGGCAAAGCGCTAAGGGGCCGCTAATGCAGACTCCATTAACAATTTCCAGTGGAATAAAAAAAAAAGTCCCCTGACTCGTGCATGGGAATGAATTTTCCTAACAGCTTCTAAAGCCACCCCTTGAGGAACTCACACTTATGTGAACCTGCCCAGCATAAAACGCGTTTATAAATCCTCCCCACCCCCAGCTTGAGTGCAGACACACACACACACACACACACACACACGCACCACGCACGCACGCCACACACATGCACACACACGAAGAGAGAGAGAGGGAGAGAGAAACCATAGCCACTTCCTTCTGTTCGAAGTCCTTTTGTTCTTTTGCATTTTAATCTATTTTTCCCCTTTGATAGGGCTGATGGCACTAACTGTCATTTTTGGTACTTGGTGCTCTGTGAATTTTGGGGGACATCTGGCACCGATTAGTGCATTTGCCGGCTCTGGTGCTTGTAGACAGCCAGAGGTTTGCTGCGTGTGCAGGCTTACACGCCACATGCATCACTTATGCTGGCAGCAATGGAGCTTGAGCACCTCTTGGGTTTGACATTTAAGTGTGACTGCCATCGTGCTGTTCATAAGTAATTGCTCAATAAATATTGATTAAGCGAATGAATGCACCAAGATGGCCATTTATTCAGTCATTCACCAGGTGTGGGGCTGCCTTTGTGCCAGGTCAGATACAGCTTATTCAGGGGGGCACCTTCCCTGGGGCACTGCCCTGGGGGAGCTCAGGTGAAGGGCAGGAGGGGCCCCTTGTGATCACAGAATCTGCTCGGGGTGGTGAGGACGCAGCCTTCATCCATACGGGCAGTGGCTGTGGCTATGAGCGGAGCGAGCTCTGGAAGTGGTCAGCCCGAAGTGGGGTAATGAGTGGACAGCTGGTTCTGGGCAGTCAGTAGCAGGACACAGGGAGTCACAGAATGTGGCTGAGAAGACACGGGGAGCTGCGGGATAAAGTGGGGTTTAGACGAGGAGACCCGAGGTGTCATTCAGAAGGAGGCCAAGCACTGGCTGTCTGGAAGAACCCCAGTTCTGCGTCCTGATGGACACGCCCACAGGGTGGGGAGTGGAGAGGACCAAGTCCCGTCCCGCCCGAGTCTGCCCAGTGGCTCAGCTGCTAGTTTTTCTGTGTCGAGCATGCTGGGGCCCCCTTCCCTGCAGCAACCAGGGGGCCTTGGAAGGAGCGAAACTACTTTGGGGGGATCACCCCTTCCCCATGTGGACACAGCCTCTCCGGGTAGCCCGGGTCTGTAGGAGTCCCGGGACCTAGGCCGGAGGAGGGTCCCTGCAGTGGGAGACACCCTGCGGTGCCGGGTCTCATACAGAACATCCGCGGTGCCCGGTTCTCGTATCAGAACATCCTGCGGTGCCCGGCTCTGTACAGAACATCCAGCGGTGCCCGGCTCTCGTACAGAACATCCCGTGGTGCCCGGCTCTCGTACCAGAACATCCTGTAGTGCCCGGCTCTCATACAGAACATCCCGTGGTGCCCGGCCTCGTACCAGAACACTCCTAAGTCCATTCCGAGCACAGACCCCGGCCTGCAAGAGTCCCTGGCATGTCTTGGCTCACACCCTTCCTGCTCAAAGGCTCTTGTAGCTTCTGCTTCAAGAATCTAGCCTGGAGTGTAGCACATGAAGCTTTGCCGCTTACGCCCTGTCTGACCTGCCAGCGCCCTCCTCACCAGCAATGGTGTCTCTGGGGGTTCCTGCTGCTCTCTCTTACTCCAGCCCCCACCGGGCTTGGATTCAAGCCCACATTCTCTGGGATCCCCTTCCACATTCTCTGGGATCTTTCCCTCTTCCCGGCCTGCGTAGCTCACTTGCCACTATTCATTTCACCTCGTGGTTCGTGTCTTCCAAGCCCAGCTCATGTGTAAGGCCCAAAGGCTAGGGAGTGAGTCTCCCCCACTTCCGTAGCTGTGAACCAAGCACAGGTTTTCCTCTTTGCTGCATCTGGGCGACACGTGAGTGAAACCCGGGCATGTGTAATGAGGCTGCGCTCTCATCCTGTGGCGCTCCCCGAATTCCTCTCCCTTCTTGAAAGAGAGAGAGGTTCCAAGTAATGATTTGGAAGTGGTGAGATCAAGAGATGTTTCTCTTCCGTCACATAAACAGTTTCCTCCATGTATGTACTATTTGGATGCTTCAAGTTCATCCAGGAATGAGCCAGCTCACAGGTCTGAAGGCACCTCTGAGCCCCCACCTGGGGGTGTCGTGCCACTCAGTTGAAAGGGGGAAGGGATGCGAGCGCACCTGTCCGAAGGAGAGAGGCTCTGTTAATTTCTGGCTCCGTGTTTTTCGTTGCACACGTCCACGGAGCAACACATGGGATTTTTCACAAGAGTGGAACTGGCATTAAATCAATAAGGAAAATAAAACAAACCCACCATTTCCTTCCTGCTCCAGCAGCAGTCCAGGGAAGTTGGGCCCAGTCAGCACATGAAAATGCAGCGTTTGAAATGGGCGATGGAAGCTGGCAGCTGGGGCTGCCCCGGAGTGGAGCTTTGGGAAGGAAGATGGCTCCTAACCCTGACTTCTATGGCTGCAAACGGAAGAGCGCTCCTAACCCTGACTCCATGGCTACAAACCGGATCTGTTTGCGGAAGAACAGTTTTGAGTCCACATCTTCCCTTCCTTTCCTCATTAGGAGGTTCTTTCCATCCACATGGAACTTCATTTTCCCAACACGTATTTATGGAGCCTCTCACGAGGAAGGGCTGATCTCGGTGCTAGGGATGCAGGTGGGGACTCGAGAGGCTGGGACTGAGCTTGGTGACACCAGGTGCGGGAGTCTGGTTCCCGGTGCTCCCATGTGCATAGAGGAAGTTCAGCAGCTGTTTGGGGTCCTGCCTGGGGCCCTCTCAGCTCACCACAGCCCGGTGTGAGTGTCACAGCTAAAGGGCGTGCAGGCACTGCGGCCAGGACGAGGGCCCCTGGAAAACCATGTGCAAGCACCGACGCTAAGAAAGTCCCCTAGAGCCCCCCCACAAACCACCATGTGCTTGTGCCCCTGTCGTCACACCACAGTGATGATGAAGGGCAAGGGGTGATTTTCCTGAGCTAATGGGACTTAGGGGGAGACAGGGAATAAAGAAGCCACTTGGTAGAGCTGGAGGATGTCGGCGGTCCTGAGAGCTGTTCAGTGATGCAGGACCAGGGGCCAGCGAGGGTGTTTGCTTTGAATGCTACCGACCGGGGTTTGATCCCCGACATCCCATAGGGTTTCCTGAGCATCGCCAGGAGAAGTCCTGGGTACAGAGCCAGGAGTAACCCCTAAGCATCGCCAGGTGTGACCCAAAAAAGCAATAATAAGAACAACAACAACAACAACAATACAGGAATAAAGGAACCGCTGGCGGCAAAGTCACAGACTGCTCTTGGCAAGTGGGACTGACATCTGCCATCAGCTCTCACGAGGACACAAGGCCTCAGAAGACTCAGAAGAGCGATTCCGGGGCAGGAGCTGCACCCAGTTACAGCCGCCGAGTAAGGGAGCGTGTATGGCACAGTGGTCCTCACCGAGGATGCCAGGAGCCAGGCCGCCCCCGGATATCTCTCTCTCTCTCTCTCTCTCTCTCTCTCTCTCTCTCTCTCTCTCTCTCTCCTGCCGCTTCCCAGCCCAGGAGCTGTCTGGAAGGGGCCTGAACCCGAGTGGGCCTTAAATCGCTTCCTTCTTCCCCTCCCTCTCCTTCGGGACACTCTGGACTCCCTCCACACTGCCAAGGCCTCCTCTCAACTCCAGGCTCTGATGTCTCCAGGGTTCGTGGCTTCCGGAGCGAACCGTGAGAAACCCCCTCGCTGGCTCCCAAATTGTGGGCAGGACCTCAGCCTGGGTGTTGCCTGCCACCCGCACTCCTGGCCTGCTCCCCTGTGCGGCTCCAGGACGCCCGCAACAGGGAAGGTCCCCTGGGACTCTGTGCAAACACGCCCTGTTCGTCTCTTGATCAAAGCCCCTCCAGCCCGCCGTCTTTTAATATGGCTCAAAAGCCTCCTTCACTGTGCTACTAGACCCGCCAAATGGAACTGCCTCTGGCCCTTCTCCCTTCAAGTATAGCATGTCAAGTTTTGCCAGCAACGCTGGCAACGTGCATTTGCTTCTGTGTCGGCCCCTCCGCAGCTGTGGCCTCAGGCCGGGAGACCCTCTGTGCGAGCTGAGCACACAGTCCAGCGTGCGCTGCTGAGGAGGCCTCAGAGAAATTTTGCCTTTTTTTTTTATTTGCTTTTGGGCCACACCTGGGGTTACTCCTGGCTCTGTACTCAGGAATTACTCCTTGCGGTGCTCAGGAGGCCACATGGAATGCTGGGGATCGAACGTGGATCGGCTGAATGCAAGGCAAACGCCCTCCCTGCTGTGCTACGGCTCCAGCCCAGAGAAGTATTTGACGAGTGAATGAAAGCACGCACCAGTGCTTTCCGTGCACCAGTGCGCGGAAGCTCCCGAGAACGATGGGGCCTCTGTGGAGGTCAGAGGGAAGCGGTCGGAGCTCTCTGGGCAAGGACATTGTTCTGTTCTTTAGGAACAGCGGATTTGAGGTAATGGGCCAGGGGTGAGGATCATTTAAATACCCAAGTTCCTAGACAGCATTCGAGGGTACTACATCTGGTAGTGGTGAAGAACCCACCGAGGTGACCACAGCACACGGGCGCGAAAGACGGCGTGATCCGGACTCCTGACTGCTGCGCTCCGAGAGCCCTGCCGTGGCCCTCAGGGAAGGGAGCCTGTGCTCTAGGGACGCTCTGCGGCCTTCTGTGCAAGCAACAGAAAAACAGGCAAGATCCAAGCACCACCCAGCTCGAGCGCAAGACAAGGGAAGAACACAGGCTCTCCCCCGGTACAAGGCCCCGTTTCAACTTCCTGCAAAACAGCGACCCTGTGCCAGGCTTGTTCTAAACCAGAGCAAGCGGCCTTGACTTGGCTGACCAAGTGCTTGGTCAGCCACTCCCTTTCCAGAAACGGCATTTTACCACGCCTCCTTCGACACCCCAAACCTGTAAATCTACCGATTTTAAGTGGAAAAAGAAAAGAAAAAAGAAATCAAGCTCCAGTAACCCCCGATGTGATTATTGCAGCTCCAACCCCTGACCCCATCAGTGCTTCATTTTAGCAGCCCTGGGCCAGGAAACTGTCCAGGTATAATGTCGTGGTGGGCATGTCTTGGGTACATGGACCCTGTTTTATAGCAAGGCGATGGGGGTTCAGGGGTGCTGGGTAATTGCCCAGATGTCACAGCTGAGCTTGCAGCCTGGGCCGGTCAGTTCTGCTGGTCTCCTGTGGGCTGGAACAGGCGCAGCTAAGCAAAGGCTCACAGTGTCCTTGTGGCTAGATTGAATGTAAACAAGAAAATCCTCGAATACTCTCATTGTTTTTCATTTCCAAGGCAACCAGCTGTCTCTTGGGTTGCCTTCGTTGCACTAATGTGCGAGTGTGTGTGAGTATGTGAGGGAGGTTATACATGAGTGCATGTGAATGCGGGGGTGTGAGTGAATTGTGTGTGTGTGTGTGTGAGAGAGAGCGAGAGAGAGCAGAGAGAGAGAGAGCGAGAGAGGGACATGAGTGTGTCTGAGTTTGTCCTTTGTTTTGTTTTGGGGCCGCACTGGGCTATGCTCAGGGCTTACTCCCAGCTCTGTGATCGCTGCTGACCATGCTTGGGGGAGCCTATGGGGTGCCCGGGATGGAACTAGTTCAGCTGTGCACAAGGCCAGCGCCCTGCTTGCCGTGCTGTCTCTCCGGCCCTATGCTCCCCTTCCTCTGTGAGTTGGCTGGCTAGCTCTGGTCTTTCATTCCGGGAGGCAGCCCTCTCAGAAGCTCCCATATGTCTCAGACACACGGCCACCAACGGAGTCAGATTGAGAGTCGCTGACGGGTTTATGCATGGGGCTGAAAAGCCAATCTCTTCTTCCCTGTTATTTTTACAGGGGACCCTGTTTAGCCTGCCTTGGGGACAGCGGGAACGGAAGCAGAGGGGTCACCAGCAGCGTGGAGCAGGGCAGCCGATGGAGCAGCTTCGGAGGAGGACGCTCGCTCCTCGGAGCTGCGGTGAGCAGCGCCCGTGCAGGCGGTCTGAGGCTGGCTCTGGAGAAGCAGCGGGGCTCCGCAGGGTTCTGAGAGGAGGGTGCGAATGAGTCACTGTTGGCTGCTCCGGCTTCTGCTGATTTTCCTCGAATTTAGATGTGTTATCTGGGAGGGGGAGGAGCAAACGTTTTCCTGATAGCTCCTGGCCTCAGCCCTATAGTGATAAGATTCGGGTGAGAAATGTCTGAGCACTGCTGAAGTGCGGCTCCCACGGTCTGGGAACAAAGATTCGACTCTAACTGGTCTGGTTCCCAGAATACCCTGAGACATCCATTATCGGTATCTTGGTTAATAAGAGCCTGGGACCTAGAAATGTACTGAACCTCTCTGGCCTCAGTTTGTTCACCTCTAAATCGGGTCCAACAATGGCCCTTCTCTGCTTGGGGGCAGAGGAGGGCCCCCTGGGTACGCTGTGCCGGAACTCTCTGCCCTCACTCTGTACTGGCAGGAATGTAGACGTTTTTGCTTCTTTACCATCATTCCTGACACTGGCACAAAACAGGTGCTCGGACAGTATTAGAGCAATGCAGAAGGAACTGGAGTGGACGAGGCGAGCATGCACAACCCCCCCCGCTGCCCAGGAGCCTGTGAGTCAGGGACAGACTGGCACAACCGGGCATTCTGATTTCCTCCCTGCCAGAGAGACATGTCAACAACAAAGAGCTCTGCCACCTTCGGTCTCTGCGGAGAGGAGGCAGAGAGCAGGGCCCTGCAAGCTCCACAAGGGCAGCGGCCTGTGGCATCCCGGGCCAGTTCCCACTGGATAGACCCGTCACAGCGTCCAGGACTGACGCCACGGAGAAGCATGGAATAGCACCGGGCTCGCCGAGGAGACAGAGTAGGTGCTGTTTGAGTCTATAGAAATAAATAATGCAAATATCAAATACGGGAGCCAGAGCTCTGCCTTGTATTGGCCAGCTACTGATTTTCTAGTAACGACAGCTCCGACTGGCAGGGAATCGCTTCATTTAAGAGGCCAAGAGCACAGTGCTTCAGGGACCAGACAGGAAGACAGGAACACCTTGAGATTAGACTAAATCAAATAAAATTATTATTTCTTCTGATTAAAGAAAATAAACCTGTCAGATATTGTCAATCGCATAGGGTTTCGGCTAATGTAGTTGCACCTATTGGCAGAGCTCAGACACTCTGTACCTTCCCGTGACCGCCCTTCCACAAGGCTGGGATGTGAAATTGGTCCATTTGCTTTGTCCTCGTCTCCTTTACCTCCCAGAGTTGTACACAGTAGGGGCTAAACAAATGTTTTATTAATCGAGCAGCATTTTCTGTCACTGTCTCTCAGAAACACCAGCCTAAATTTTGCTGCACTACCTAATGCTAAGACAGCCCTTAAAATATAATTAACCAAGCGTTAGCTTCATTGCAGGGCTCCTGTTTTCAATAAATCCTCTCTGTTGCTTGTTGGGCAGCACCGGAAGCTAATTAATACATTATTAATACATCGCGTGGAGGCAAACAAGACTCTGCTTTTACGCAGGCTTGACAAAAATAAATTCAGGTCAGAAGTGTTTCTGCCATTAAGGAAAAACGTTATTATAACAAGGGAGAAATTATTGTATCTATGATGCGTCTCTGCACTCTGAAGCCACTGAATAGCTCAGAAATGAGGAGAGAGGCAAAAATCAGACGAACTTTCTGCGGAAGGTGCTGTCAGTCAGGGGCCCTACGCGGGGCGTTGGGAATGTTCTGCCATGACCAGGAACGATGACCTTCGGGACAGTACAAAGCGCTTCATGACTGTCCCCCTAAGGTTTCAAGAAGGGCTGGGATGGGTCCCGGCCTGGGGCGCACGCTCTGAAATATCTGAGCAGTTTGCAGGAAATGGTTTTTGCTTTAGAAGAGAAGGCGCCACTCCTGCGGTGGGCGCTCTGGGCGTGGTAGATGAGGCGAGTGAACAGTCTTCAAGTGCGGCCTTGCTCCCATGTCAGAGTCCCCTTTGGCGGTCAACCTCCTGGAGAATGTCCCTTCTCTCTGACCTCCGCTGTCACAGGCATCTGTGGAAAGGGAGCCTCATTGGCAGGTGTTTTTCGGAGCACCAAGTCAGAGCTCGCCACTGTGTTATTTTGGATTTTGGTTGACCCGAGCCTGTGATAGTCGCCGCATTGCATAAGCAGAGTTCTGAGAAAACAGCGTTGCTTTCATTTTTCAAACAGGAGCACCACAGCCTTCGTGCGTGGGTCCCTGTACAAATCAAACGAACCCTTCAGAGAGGATTCATAAGTCACCCATTTCAGCTCTGCCCTGCCCAGGCCACGGTGTTTTTCTTCGAGATATTTTTGAGCGTGGAACATGCACGATACTCCTGGGCTTTGCTGTCTAAAAGAGATCCCAGCCTGAGCTGGGGGTGCTCCCCTGCTAATTACATTGGAGAATGGCTTGGGCAAGAGTAGTTTCAAACATACCGGTGGTAATAACTAGTCATATATCCAGAAGGTCACGAGTTTAATCGAGAGAGAGAGAGAAAAAAATTAACATATCTTAAGAAAGAGTTCAAGTGGGCTTGTACAAGAGCTCTCATCTGAGTGGAGAAGAGCTCTTAAAATACCCATCGGGCCAGGTAATTCTATATTTCCCTTTTTAACTCATGAACGCACCTGATTTCAGGGTGCCCTCTCGGAGAACAAGAAGCCTCTGCCAGGTGAAGGTGGAAGGGGGTAGTTGGGGAAATTGGCTGGTGCTCAAGGTTAGGGTCTGTGCCATGGCCACACTGCACGAGAGTTGGCCTGGGGGTGGGGGACGGGTGCAGAACTGCTGAGGGAAGCGCGGGTTTGGCGTCTGATAAAGGCCCCGAGCCAATCTTCTACTATAGGAACAGCACGGCTTTGATCCATGATAACAATAAATCCCTCCAATAATAGGCTGTCAAATACTATAACCGAAACGACAATCTGCTAGCTTCAGTGAGGTGTCCCCTCACTGAAGTGCCCGAGTGCTCCCCTGGGGTGCCCGAGTGCTCCCCCCAGCATCCCCCTTTTCCACCATGTCTCGTGAACACACAGATGCAGCCGTGGGAAGCGACACACTTCCCACTGTATTCAGGGACTGAAGTCTCTGCTGGTTCTGAAGTGGAGCGAGTCTGAGTTTATTTAAAAAAATTATTGAGCACCTATTATGCACTTGGCAAGAGTTGTATGGTTAATCGTTTTAAAGATAAGTCCTAAAAAAATGTTCTACTCTGCCAAAGGCAGAGTATTAAAATCATAAAACAGCTCAAGGACTTTTTTGTTTTTTGGAATGTGCTAAAAACGTGGTGCTTTGCAGCCTCCAAGAGCCCCCGACTCAGCACAAGCAGTTCCTTTCAACGGGCCGCAGAGCCATACTGCAGCTCGGCACTGTCTGAGGATGAACAGTTTCAGGGGCCCTGTATTCAGCAGATCAAAATGAAGTGAAACTGGAAAGCCAAGAAGGGGCAGGTGGAAAATTGTGGGGCTGAAAACCACATTGCATGGAAGACACTCAACTTGTGACCCAAAGATGGCATCCTTGTCAGTTTCAAGTGTAGAAGGAGAAAGAGGAGAAGGAGGAGAAGGAAGAGGAGGAGGAGGAAGAGGAAGAGGAGGAAGAGGAGAAGGAGGAAGAGGAGGAGAATGAGGAAAAAGGAGAAGAAAGAGGAGAAGGCAAAGGAGGAGAACCGGAGGAGAGGAGAGGGCTCATGTTTTACTACGCCGAGGGTTTTGCGAGTGTACAATCGGCTCTGTTCTGTGTGGGGTGAGGGACCCCACATTGGCTTGAGGAAGCACGTGTTCACAGCCGAGACCCCTTCTGTGCGTAAAGGCTTCTGCAGGCCTGTCTGACTCTGAACGGGCCCTGCAGCTGTGATGGAGGTTGGGATACAGGAAGTGCTGAGTGGGAGCTGGGTGGGGAGAGGGGTCGGCGGGGGCAGGAGGACCCATATCCACACCCATAAACCGAATGTAGATACTGGGGAAAGTCACACTCAGACGAAGAGCTGGGAACTGGTGGGGGGAGGGCAGTGGGTGCCCTTGAGGGCACTGGCTGGGGCGTGGGTGACCAGACAGTTGGCGGGCGGCATGACACCTCACGTGCCTGTTGGCTGTGACATGCACTGGGCAGGGCCACTCCTTAGCTGGACGGTGGTTCCCGATTTCTCCACTTCTCTTTCCAACTGGGAAACTGCGTCTCACTGAACTTTTATGTATCACTCAACTGCTTTTAAAGCCCTGAAGCCATATAATACAGTAGGAGTTTACCTTTGGAGAGCACGTTACCATTTACAAATGGCTTTCCCCCCTCCGCATTATTCCATTTCTCCCTGTAATAGCCCAGTTCATCCCCACAAGCTATTTCCTTGGAAAGGAACTACTAGTTATAGAGCCCACCAGCTACAGAAATCAGGGAGAAATTCCCCTCCAGCGGCCTGATTGTGTTCAGAGGCACCAGCGGGGAGGAAGCCGGCAGTCGGGGAATGAAAGGGAGGGACCCCAAGCAGCGGAGATTGGCCCAAGAGTCTCCAAAGGAAGAAGAGACGGAGGCGGAGGGACGAGGCAGAACAGAGCAGGAGATGGGCTGGGCACAGCCAAGCACACGGCCTCGCCCGCTCCACCACGGCGGTGTGGGGGTCACCCTCATCTTGAGCAGTGGCAGGCAAAACACAATGGTGACCCACAGAACCTGGTACAGTATGGGCCCCCATATTCAGGCCTCTAGGTGGCCCCTGAGATGTCCATCTAGGACAGAGTCCAGTTTGTGCCACCCCGGTTGAGACACTAAGGTAACACAAGGTCCTTTCCTGTCCCCGCCCCCGTCCTGCCCAGTTTCCCCTTGTCTGGTGCCGAGATCCTGCCTTACACAAGGGAGTAGCTACAGGGTCCCGCATGAAATATCCTGGGGCCCACAGCAGGGCCACTGGACCCTGGGCTCAGAGATACTGACCTAGATGATTCCGCAGAATTAAGATCAGCTCCAGAAACAAGCTGTTTGACAGGGAGTCCTGTCAGGCAGGGGCTTGTCACAGCCAGCCGCCGCCTGTCCTGGACCCCTGAGGCCCCCGCCCCACCTGTTTGTGGAGAATAACCTCGGGGGGGGCGCCTTCCAGGACAGTTTGCAGCCATCTCTGTGGCATTGTTTTTTAATTTTTCTGGACTACATCTGGCAATGCTCAGGGGCTTACTCCCTGGCTCTGCGCTCAGGGGTCAGTGCTTTTTGGCTTATACTCAGCAATAATCAGGCCATTTGGGTTCAAGGACTAAACCCGGGTTAGTCAAGTGCAAGACAAGTGCCTCCTCTCCCCGTACTGCCTCTCCAGCCCCCCCATGTCCTTAAGTTTGCTCTTTTTCTTCTGCAAATCCGCCTAATGTGAATGTGTTGGTTAGGCCAGTCCACGAAGAACTCAGAGGGTGGGGGTGTGCGTCCCTGCGTCTTTCTCAACGATGCGTATGGGAGAAAACAAAGTTGTTTTTCCTAATACCAAGGAATGGAAGCATGAGCTGAGCTGGAGCAGAGGGAAGAAAACTAAATTTTTTATTTTAAGTGACACAAGATAGTTTTATTTTATTTGCTTTTTGGCTTATACTCAGCAATAACCAGGGCTTACTCCTGGCTCTGCACTCAGGAATTACTCCTGGCGGTGCTCAGGGGACCATATGGGATGCCGGGATTGAACTCCGGGTCAGCCATGTGCAAAGCAAATGCCCTAACCAGTGTACTATCACTCTGGCCCTGCAAGGTAAGTTTTTAATTGAACAAAACTTAGGATTATGTGATGGGTGGGGGGTGGCAATGCAAGGCAGAAAAGGAATGACGTGTTTGACAGAGAGCAAGAGCCTGCAAGAGCGAGCCAGCAAAGATTCAGGCGGGCGAGCGAGATCTGTGTTCAAGGGAGAGCAGGGGCCTGGAGAAGCCCGAAGACCCATTTCACATTCGCCTTCTCTCGCTCTCGGCCACAGCCCCATCTATGACAACATTATTATTAATTGGGGGGTGTTCCAAGGCACGCCTAGGAGGCTCAGTGGTTCTGGGTATTACTGGGGCCACTGCAACAGAGCTCAGGGTACAATTTTTATTAGCTGGGGATCGGACCCAGGACTCACCCTTGTGAGGCGTCCACCCCACACAGATCCCTGACTCTCTTGTGACTTGAGTCAGTCATTTTCCACAGCGCCTGCTGAAGGGTGCGCCCTTGAACCAACCGCCTTGCTGGTGCTGAAGCAAGCAGGCCCCGTGATTACTCTAATCTCGTTGGAATAACTCTTACTGACATGGGCTACATCAACGGATCCATTTAGCCTGCTGCAAATCGGTTTACTTTCCTACTTAGAGACACGATGTGAAATGAAATTAATCTAGTTGCAGCAAAGTGAAGGAACTCAGTCGGATAAATCCCTTTCTGTGGAAAGGAACTTTGTTCTGCAGTTCAGTCACGTCAAACCCCCGTGACCGCTAACGCCTGCCCTGGAACCAAGCCCACGCTTTCTCTCCATCCTACTGACGGCGAGCTTCACTGCCGAGCTGCTTTCTCTCTCTCCTTGGTGGTCTAGGTGAGGGTCACGGAGGAAATAGTTGCAGGGCAACCCAAGCGCAGAGGAGCTGACGGAGACTCGGGACTCGCTCTACCTCGACCGTGAACTTCGCTGAGACACTGTCATCTCCATGGAGACGGAAGAGCGAGACAAATCAAAGCTAACAAACCATGGATATTTGTCTATATTCGCCTTTCTTAGCCTTCCCACCGTCAAGGGGGTGGGGAGGCGCCTATACACAGCATATATTTAGTAAATACATTTTGGTAGTGATTATCAGCTCCAGGCTAGACTTGGCGCATATCCAGAGAAAAGAGAGAGAGAGAGAGAGGAGAGAGAGAGGGAGGAGAGAGAGAGAGAGAGCATACCTGAGGGTGGCATCCCAATGGGACTGACTTCTTTTTTTAAGTTTAATTTTACTAAATTCTTTTGGTTTTGTTTGTTGGTGGCCCCAGTGATACTCCGGGCTCAGCGCTGGGGGCTGTGTGGTGCGGGGGAGAGAACATGAGCCTGCAGCCCTCAAAAACATCCTCCTGGCCCACGATTCAGATTCTTTGGCCTGACAAAGGGAGGGCAGAGTGTGGCGACTGGGCAAGCCTTTGTTTCTTTTCCCTTTTCGGATAAAGCAGCTGAGGTGGGCAGGCGTTGGAGAGAAAAGTCACCCTGTCTCGCAGTCAGGGGTGGGTGTCAGGGTCCGGGAAGGGAAGAGATTGGGATGGAGGGATCAGAAGCCATCAGCTCCCTCTCTAAGAAAAGCTCTGGAAATTTTGCAATGAAAGAGGGAAGGATCTCTACAAACACTGCTGGTACCAATAGTGGGATCGACGCCCCCCAGGGCCTTTTGCAATCTATTCTGAATCTTATCTCGTGAGTTTTCAGCCGCCAGGGTCAGGACCTGGCTTACTGCTCGCTCTCTTCTCTCCCTTTGCCTCCCCATTGCAGGGCTGGCAGCCCTTGACCCTTCCCGCCAGCCAGCCGTGCTGTGGACTGGGCGCTAAGCCAGGTCCTCTGGGGGGCTGGAGCTCACCCTGGCTGATGCTCTGCTGACTGCACGGGCAGGTCACCCCCACCCCTGGCCTGGCTCTGAGCCGGCCCAGTTCCAGCCACTGGGATTCTGCCCAGTCTGAGAGCCCACAGCTTATTGGATTTACCTGAAAGCTCCTCTGTGCACTGATGCTAAGACCTGAAGGACGGCCTTGTTTTCTGTGGCTCTAACTGGATTTTGAGCTCACGCTGAGTATCTGGGGCTGAGGCTTTGTTCCTCCCTGCCATTGCCTCTGTGCCAGCCCTGTCACCCACGCTGATGGGCTGTGCAAGGGCCTATCCTGGCCGTGGCCTCTCACTGCAGCTGCATTTTCTGTCCCTGCCCCCTGCTATTGCTACTGGTTTGCTGGAGGGGACAGGCCAGGGGTTCTATTCTCTAGGCTGGGGGCTCTATTCTCCAGGCCAGGGGACTCTATTCTCCAGGCCAGGGGGTCTATCTCTAGGCCAGGGGGCTCTATTCTCCAGACCAGGGGTCTCTATTCTCCAGGCTAGGGGGGGGCTCTATTTCCAGGCCAGGGGGCTCTATCTCCAGACCAGGGGTCTCTATTCTCCAGGCTAGGGGGCTCTATTTCCAGGCCAGGGGCCTCTATCTCCAGGTCAGGGGTCTCTATTCTCCAGGCCAGGGGGGCTCTATCTCCAGGCCAGGGGGCTCTATTCTCCAGACCAGGGGGCTCTATTCTTCAGGCCAGGGGGCTCTATCTCCAGGCCAGGGGGCTCTATTCTCCAGACCAGGGGTCTCTATTCTTCAGGCCAGGGGGCTCTATTCTCCAGACCAGGGGGCTCTATTCTCCAGACCAGGGGCTCTATTCTCCAGACCAGGGGCTCTATCTCCAGGCCAGGGGCTCTATTCTCCAAACCAGGGGACTCTATTCTCCAAGTCAGCGGGAATCTTTCTCCAGGCCAGGGGCTCTATCTCCAGGTCAGGGGGCTCTATCTCCAGGCCAGGGGCTCTATCTCCAGGCCAGGGGACTCTATCTCCAGGCCAGGGGCTCTATCTCCAGGTCAGGGGCTCTATCTCCAGCTTCCTGCCACCACTTCCTTCTCAGCCTTGTTACCACTGAGTCTGTTGGGGGCTTTCCTAGACGTCATAGGGTCCTTAGCAGGATTGCCGGCTTCCACCCACCAGGTGTCAGTTGCAACCCCATCTCCAACCCGTGACAACCCCAAACATCTCCAGGTATTGCCCTGGCGGGAGGTGTCAAACATCACACGCCTTTGCGGCAGCCTCTCCTCCAGCTCTGGTAACAAGGAACTCAAAACTCTCCATAAACACCAAACAGACATTTCTAAGTTTTGCCTGACAGCACAAGGTGGGTGACGGGTAGGGGTGGGCAGAGCCCCTTTGTTCTAGTCCTCATGCTTCACTGTGTGAAGGGGTCAGCCCCTGATTGACAGGCTAGGTTGGCAGCAGGACTTGAGCCTGGCCTTGTTGCCCACAGCCTCGTAAAGATGACAAGGTCACGGAGCCCAGTCAGATCAGCGCTAGAATGACAGATCCAAGGAGGACAGATGTGATGCCAGCTCCCGGGGAGGGACCTCGGAGGCAGAAGACACTCATAGCCTGGAATTACAAATATGACACAGCTCACTGGTGAGAGCTGGGAGTTGGCCATACCGGAAACCTCTGAACTTCTAAGTGAGTTTGGCCAGACCCTGGCAGGTTCCCAGGTCGAATGTAAGCCTAAACTTCAAGGTCCTGCCGCCCTTGGTTGAGTAAGGAAGAGCCCGGGACAGAGAGAGGATTCGCCTGAAGTGGGCTGGCAGCAAAACAACTGCTTTATGGGCACTTGGATGGCAAGTACTGGGCGCAGAAATTATACGGACATTACAAGGTGTCGCTGCACCCCAACTCAGATAACTCAGCGACAGCTTTCAAACACTTGTGAAATGAATGTGATTTACTGCAGCACAGCCTGAACTGGCTGATCGAACCTTCTCCAGACTGCCAGAACTCAGAAACGTTGGAAATGAAAAACGAAAGTCCTTTTTCATAGAATCCGGAGCTGAGCAGCTTTTTACCTGGAGCTTTGCAAACATCTGACTCACAGTTGCGTAACCTGAGAAAGGCCGTGGGCATTCACCTTTATTCCTATTTTTGGTGAGGAAATCAAGGCTTCCCAGCTTGTGTCAAGGTGCAGAGTTGTCCTGAGTTGTGGACAATCTGTTTGTGGGAAAGTAAAGAATGGAAGTTCTGGTGCGTTTGAGGTCTCTTCCAGGGGCGAGACCGGCTTGCAAACGTATGCCACCCGCAGGGGGCCGCTGATGCTCTGACATAGCTCAGTAGGTTGCTCCTGGGTGATTCATTAGTTTGGGGATATGTGACTAAATGTATGCCCTCTGTGCCTGAGTTTTGTTTTAAATCAGTAATGTAAGTGCAGAATAAGTAAGACTTGGCTTAGCAGTAGCACATGAAAACTCACTGCTCTAGTTGGGTACATTTTTGATATGAATCAACAGTGCCCAAAGACTAATGCCTTGGGCCGAGCAATAGTACAGTGGGGAGGGCATTTGGTTGCACGTGACCGGCCTGTGTTTCGACCCTCGCATCCCATATGGTCCCCGAGCAATGCCAAGAGTAATTCCTGAGTGCAGAGTCAGGAATAACCCCTAAGTATTACTGTGTAACCCAAAATGGAAAAAAAAGACCGATGCTGTGCAAGGCCACATTAGTAGAGGTAGAGAGCTCAGATCGAGGGAGGCAGCTACACTCGCGGTACCTTCGTCAGCCATTCCTGAACAGCTCGCCATGTCTTAGCACCATGATGTAGTGTGTGTGTGTGTGTGTGTGTGTGTGTGTGTGTGTTGGGGGAGGGATGTCTTTCATGAAAGCTCATCAGAGATGAGGTCTGAACAGAATGAGAGCGCGGGATCCACGCCAGAGAAGGCGGTGCTGGAAGAAATGAGGATATCCAGGCCTGAAACCAGAGCCTGAGAGGGCAAAGAACCTCCTGGTTCCCCAGAGCATGGTGTGCTGGGGAGGCACCCTCTCCAAGGGCTTCTCTGCTCTTGTCTTTTACAAAACAGATTTTCGGCCCCTGTTTCGGCCCTCCATGGTTTCCTGGAAGTGGGCACATTGGTGGACGCATGCAGCCCTCTTGGCCAGCCCACCCCCTGCTTCCTGCTGCTGCTGCACCAGCCTCCAGGGTGCCCTTGCAGAGGCCTGGGGCAGCCACTTCCTCAGTCAGCTCCTCTCAGCCAGCCGCACTGCAGGAGTTTTTTTTCTACGCTTCCTCCTCATCCCTAAGACCTTGTTCTTCAGGGGAAAAGAAGCCTGTTTGTTTCTTTTTTGTTTGTTTTTTATTACCCTGCACACATCAGAGTGCACCCCACGTTACGGACTGAGGCGTTTTCTGCAGACCACGGGCCGACAGGGAATGAAAGGCCCTGACAGGTGGTTTCTGCCAGCCCCGAACGGCCACGTGACGCCTTCCAGCACGCTTTGAGACTCGCACCTAACGGACCCTCTGCTGCAGGAAGTACTGTGAGCTGACAAAGCTCTCGTGTAGTAAACCTCACTTTCTCTGACATTTTAAGCTGCATTCTCGCATTTTAAAATAAAGCCACGTGTCGTGCTGGGGAAAGGTTTGCCAGGTTAGGGCCCTGTCTTCCTGGTCCCAGATTTTGGGACGGACTTTCTTGGACTCAACACCTGTCTTTGTTTCTGTGAGTATTTAAAAGGTACCAAGAGCCATGTAAAAACATCACACAGTATCTGGGTGAAAAATGAACTTGCATTCCATTGAATCATATTGATCTAGGACCCAAATTCCACATGATGGATTTAAATTAAAAAATAATAATAAAGACCATAACGGAGGCTGGAGAGATAGCCCAGGGTTGAAGGCCTTTACTGTGTAGCCAACCAGTTTGATCCCTGACACTGCATGTAGCTTCCCAAGCTCTGCCAGGAGAGAGCCCTGAGCAGAGCCAGGAGAGAGCCCTGAGCACAGAGGCAGGAGTGAGCCCTGAGCACAAAGCCAGAAGTGAGCCTTGAGCTGAGCCCCCTGAGCACAGAGCCGGGTGTGAGCCCTGAGCACAGAGCCAGGAGCGAGCCCTGAGCGCAGAGCCGGGGGGGCAGCCCTGAGCGCAGAGCCGGGAGTGAACTCTGAGAGCAGAGCCGGGAGTGAGCCCTGAGCGCAGAGCCGGGAGTGAACTCTGAGAGCAGAGCCGGGAGTGAGCCCTGAGCGCAGAGCTGGGAGTGAGCCCTGAGCGCAGAGCCGGGAGCGAGCCCTGAGCGCAGAGCCGGGAGTGAACTCTGAGAGCAGAGCCGGGTGCGAGCCCTGAGCGCAGAGCCGGGAGTGAGCCCTGAGCGCAGAGCCGGGGAGTGAACTCTGAGCGCCACAGAGTGCGCCATGCCGTTCCTGCCCCCACAACAGAATTACCAACATGAGCATTTACTAAGAGTTCTTGCATATTTCTGTTATGGTAGAGATAGAAAACGTCTCCCAGGGCAACAGTGCAAGCTGTCCTAAGCCCCGAGCCCGCGCCGGGTGTTGGAGGACATGATCCGTCTTGTCAAGGTCAGGGAGTAGAGACGCGGGTGAGTCATCTCCAGGCTGAGAATAAAACACGGACGCAGCAGCCCAGTGTATGTCTCGCCACACTCGTTCCTGACGGCGTTATCGCCCACAGTTCAGTGACCCGACACGTACAGAGCAAATTATACACTTCTCTGAGACGAATGAACGCCACTCACCCAGCCTGATGTTTATGCACAGAATTCAAAGAGCGAAAAGACCCAAACACCTGGCCCCTGATTTCCCGCCATTGACTACGGTGGGGAGGGTGACTGCTTTGCACGTGGCGGCCCGTGGTTTGATCCCCAGCACCCCATAAGGTCCCTTGAGCTCTACCAGGAGTCAGTCCTGAGCACAGAGCCAGGTAAGTGGGGGAGCACCAGCAAGTGTGGCCCAATCCCCCACTTTCCTCCCTCCGGAAAGACATCAAGATTTCACCTTGCTGGTTATCGAGGCCCTTATCTGTCCTCACTCAGGTGTCGGCTTAACCTATCCCAAAGGCCAAGGGTCACAGGGTGTTGCCCACACTGTGGAGCAAACTGGCTCTGGGGCTCCATCGCCTGATGGTTGGTGCTGAGGAAACACTGGCTTACTGCCTGCCACATGGAGCAAGAGAATTTTCTTGGCTTGGCTTTCTGGAGACACCCAGAATTAACTGGGAGCATCTCATGGATTCTGCATACTTGGCAGCATGTCATCCACCCTTGTTATAAATCTGAAGCAAACACTAACATGCAAATCTGTGCTACGCTGGTGATGCAAAGACTCTCCAGATGCCCCAAAAGGAGAGGCTCAGCCTCTCTCAGCACTGGGTTCCCTGTTCATGCCGCAGCCCACCCACGACGCTCCAATTTTCACATTTCAGGGACATTAAAGAAAATAACTCTATTGAAAAATCAGGTGGAAGACTTGGGTCCTTCAAGAGGAATGACCTTTTTAAAAGGATAAGTTCTCTCAGCCTCAAAGAAGACCATCAGTGTTATTTATTCCCATATTATGCGCTGAACTACCCAGGAGGCATAATAAAACACTGCGGCGTGTGTGTCTTCAGTTGCCTGTCGAAGGCAGAGGACAGGGTTAGAGAAAAATCGGGGGAGCCAGCCAGCCCTGCAGGAGAGAGGACAACCAGCCCAAAGGCACACAAGCAACACACAAAAAGCACTCACGAGGTGGGTTTCTAACAGGATTAGGATCACAAAGGAGCCCTCGGTGAGAGCCGTGAAGCAGATGCCAGCTCCTCGGGTCTACAGAGGAGGGGGAAGATTTGCCATTGATTACAGAAAATGTCATCGACCTCTATTTTCAGACCTGTGGCCACTGAGAAATTGGCCACAGACCCAAAAGGACTGTAGAGAGCACGTGGTCTAACCCTCACACTTGGCCGAGAAGGAAACTGAGGCCCAGAGAGGTTTCAATATTATCGATCAAAGTCACGTAGGTCATTCCTGTGGCCCAGGTGCAGCTGTCCAGGAGCCAACAAGGGTTTCCCGCGTCCCTAGGCTGCTGTGGCCAGGTCAGCTCAGTGACAGAAGTCCTCAAGTGCGAAGTTCCACTCATGGCACAAGGTCACTTAAACAAGTCACTAAGAACCAGTGTCTTTCTGTGTAAGAAGAGAGGCAAAACATGTAGATCAAACGGGATGGTGTGTGAAAAGTCTCTTAAGCCTCAGAAGCGCCGTGCACACGTGTGTGTGTGTGTGTGTGTGTGAGTGTGTGTTGCTTTTCGGGTCACACCCATCAATGCTCAGGGGTTACTCCTGGCTCTTTGCTCAGGAATTACCCCTGGTAGTGCTTAGGGGACCATGTGGGATGCCAGGGATTGAACCCAGGTCTGCAGCCTGCAAGGCAAACGCCCCCCGCTGGACTATCGCTCCTGCCCCTCTGGTGTTTCTAGAAGAGCTCCACATGCAGGACGTTCTCCCTGTCATGGATGCATGTGGACAGATGCCGGGAATTGGACACTGAACATTTTGTGTGAAGACTGTGTGGGTGAGTGCTGAGAACATTTGTTTTTCTGAGGGAGGGTTTCTAGCTAAGCTTTCCGAGGTGTGTCTTTGCTACTTGTCTCCACTGTCCTAAGAACTAATGGGCTGCGGATAGTGGTGGATTTTATGACTAACTTAAAGGATGGGTATATTACAACATAATAATTATCTTAGATTTGATATTTTTTTTTTGCTTTTTTTGGGGGGTCACACCCGGCGATGCTCAGGGGTTTCTCCTGGCTCTGCACTCAGGAATTACTCCTGGCGGTGCTTTGGGGACCATATGGGATGCCGGGATTGAACCCAGGCCGGCACGGGCCAGCTGTGTGCAAGGCAAACGCCCTACCCGCTGGGCTATCGCTCTGGCCCCTGATGTATGTTTTGAGCTTCCGGCTTGCCTTGACAGATTCAAACGTCCAATTTTACTTTGTTTCTGAGGCCACACCTGGGGTGGTTGTGGGTGCTCCCTGTGGGGGTGCTCCCCAAGACAGTGCCAGCAGGTGCTCAGGGGACCACGTGATGCTGGGGATCAAACCTGGCCTCCCACATCCAGACCATGTGCATTAACCCTTGGCTTCAGTAACCCACATTTTAGAATAAATCTTCGTGAGGGAAGGGAGCTACTCTGACCTCCTATTTTACGCCATATGGTGCCCCCCAAAATCTACAACATGTAAAATGATGAATAAAATATTCAAATTACAAACCAAGCAGGGGCTACTGCGTCCTACTTATGTACTTCCTTTGCAGTATTGCCCTAGTTATTTAGGGAGGCTTTTTTTCCCTTTAAAATCGTGTTTAACAAGAGGAACTTCCACTTATTATTTACTGAGCTCCGACCGGGTTCGCAGCAGTTTGTTTGCAGTATTTTTGCACAGAGCGCCAGACAAAGGACCCAATTCATAAACCATCACAGGCTGCCACGGTAAGCCCGCGGTTCTCAAGAGGGCTGAGATGCGTATAGAAAACAAATGAAACCGTATTACTCAAGACCAATTGATCAATTAAGCTGTTTTTTCTCTCTCTCTCTCTCTCTCTCTCTCTCTCTCCTCTTTCTCTCTCACACACACAAAGGCAGAACCAATTGAACAGTGACTGTGTTGAAAAGCATAAGAACATTATTAATGTTGAATGTTTCTTTTCTCATCTATTTTCAGTTCTCTAGAAGATTACACGATGGAGTTCCGTAAGGCCCAGTGATGGTGTGAATGAGACAGCCCGGGCACCCTTTTGAACATAATGAGAGAAACCAGCACCCTAGTTTATCAGAATCTCTATCAGTTGTATACAGCAGAAGCCAACGACTGACTTATAGGCTAGTGTTTGAGAAGACCGACCAGGGACATTTCCTACTCCATGGTCCCAGGTACTCTTCTAAAAATCTGGCATCGGCCATACTCCTGAGTTTCCGTGGTAAAATCTGATATGGTATAGGAGGATGAAAAGTGGGAGGGATTTCCCCCCACACCCACCGCCCATGACTGTATCTTCTGTCCCAAGTGCCATCTTCCATCTCAAGGCTCTTAGGTCTCATGAGTCTCCCCCTCTTGTGATTCCTTCCAGTTTCTTCATAGCTCTCCTACCTTTATTCAGTTCCCAGTATTATGCTTTTGTGAATTTCATCTATAGAGCCTGAAGCTATGTCATTGCAATAAATAGACTCATCTATGCTTAGTTAAATACTATTATTCACGTAAACAAAACTCCAAGTATATTTTGGGAACACTCTTCTTAAATTTTCATTGATTTAAAATCCCACAGGTGGTGGTGGGTGGATCCTGTTCCTGGTCTCCACATACGCCCTCTCTCATCTCATGTGAAAGCATGTTCTAGAATTAGACTCAGTTCAAATCCACCTCTGCTACATACTAGTTAAGTGACCTTGCGCCAAGGACTTCACCTCTGTGTTCAGTTTCTTCGTTTGCAAAGAAGAATGAGAACCTTTACTTCACGGTGCTGATATGAAAGACAAGTGAGGAAAGAATGAGAACAGTGCACAGACACCGCTTCAGGAATTGTACGGGTATAGACTATTTGATCTTCAAACCAATCCCATGAGCTGGGATACCAGCCTTCCTCTCATTTTATAGTATAAGAGACTAACACACAAAGGGTGAGTAACTTGCTCCAGGTAGTAGTGAGAGGATTGGCCCCGACCAGCCTCCTGACTCTACCCAAGTGAACTGTTGTCTACCGAATTGCTATTGTTAGTGTTGCTGCCCAGATAAAAGCACTCAGTGTGTATTTGCTGTTAATGACCAATTTATCTGTATGTCCCAGTCTTCTCCCCATGTGTACTGAGAATATATATGACCCCTAACGGGGATAGTTGACTGAGTCAAAGATGAGCACCTAAAACCATTCACTGGACAAATGTTGGTTAGGAAATGGGGCAGAAACATAATCCAAAGTGAACGCTTGGGGGTCCAGAGCAATAGCCCAGCGGGTAGGGCATTTGCCTTGCATGTGGCTGACCCAGGTTCGATCCCTGGCATCCCATATAGTCTCCCAAGCTCTGTCAGGAGTAATTCCTGAGTGCAGAGCCAGGGGTAACCCCTGAGCATTGCTGGGTGTGACCCAAAAGAAAAAAAAAAAAAAAAAAAACCAAAGTAAACGCCTGTTCGATTGCTTGCTAGCTGCAGTTGGGAAAAAGGTACTTCTCCAATGGGGGAGACCCCTGGAGCAAATTACACGGATCCCATGAGCTTGGATACAGCATAGATGCAAGCAGGGCCATTGTGACTGGTTGCCGCCAAGGAGATGAAAACAGGAGCTTCTGGTGAAAAGTGCGAGTGGGAACTAGCCAGGTCCTGGAGCTCACAGGGGATGGGGGGACAAATCTGGTGACACTGTGAGAGAATAGCAAATCCAGAACTTGGGCTTTTCTACAAGGCTAACCAGGAAACCCAATGTTGAATGGAGACAACTCAAGCTTAAAAAAATTACATGTATGGTGTGTGTGTGTGAAGAAGATAACTGGAGACAGTTGATAAAAGTTACATACAGACTAGATATTAGATGGAATGGAGAAATTCATTCTTCTCAGCTACAATAATGGTATTGAGGTTATTCAAGAGCTGTTTTATTCTTAGATCCATGCTGAATTACTTATACTCAAAGTCTCATTTTTTGCCTGTAATTTACAGACATTTCAAAATAAATGCATAGAAAAGCATGGATATGATAAAAAAAAAAGTAAGTGTTGTATCTAGAAGACATACATCGGCAGTTATATCACCAATGTTTCAATTTTTCTTCCTTGCTTTTAAAAACAAGATACACCTTACATAATTGAAGAAGACCAAAGAAATTACTTACTAAATTTCTATTAGCACAAGCTTAATCAAACCTATTATCAATATTAGTGAAAAGAAATTGGTTATCAAAATCTACCACAGGGAGTGATATACAGTAAAAGGCCAACAATGTTTGTGTTTCTTAAGTTAAAAAGTTAAATGAGGCTACAGTAGGAGAGCACTTGCTTGCATGTGGCTGATCTGGGTTTGGTACCCGGCATCCCTATGGTTCCGTGAGCAACACCCAGGTATGGGAGTAATTCCTTACCACAAAGCCAGGAGTAACCCTTGAGCACCACCAGGTATGGCCCAAACACCCATCCCATCACTCTCAGGAGTCTAAGCTCTTGAGAACGATAAAGTGGCAATAAAAAGAGAGAAAGAAATAATAATAAAAAAAGGAACTAAGACACTGCTATCTTTATTGTCTCCTTACAGATTCAGGCACGTTAAGCAAATACTTGAGGTGAACATTAGGCCAAAGGACCTCTCTCAAAATGACCCAGGTCCTGAATATTCTTGACCAAGTCTTGAGATTGTTTTTATGAGAGTACGGAAAATAAAGACAGTCCCTATGACTAACGCAGTAGCAACTGTTACTTGTTTGAGAAATCCCCAAGGAATCACACTTCATGACCCATTTCTGAAGAACTGTGGGCTTTTCTTGATCCAGGCAAAGAGGCAAGCTCTGTCCAAGTTTAGACATGCAAACCCTCTCGACAGGTCACCAATGCCAGCAGGTGTTAACCTCCAGGAATCAGAAATAAGTGGGAACTAGGATCATTTTCAGTTCTTCTGGATAGCAATGGCTCTAAAAGTGAGAGTTTCTGGCAGGAACTGGAATCTATTTTGTACAAGAGGAGGAAAGAAAATGATCAAGATCCAAAGAAATAATTAATAATGCTATCCTCTTGCATTCACACTGCCTTTCCCATAAGTTGCAGCAGTGTTAATTCATCTTTTTCTTGCAGTATTCCTGGGAGGTAGACAAAGCACAATGGAAAAATAAGAAAAGGGGTTTCCGGCAGGTCCAAAGATAGGGAGGAGATTCAAAAGGATGCTCTATTAGCAATAGAGATATTTCTTCATATTGAATAAATTGATCTTCTCCTTCCCCTGTGTCTCAGTGAAGGCATTTTAAAAAGAGAAAAATCAGTCACAATCTGGGGAGAATGAGACTTCAGTTTACTACACGGGGACACTCAAAGTTCAGTCGCAGAAGACAGTTTTATTTGGTAACAGGGTGCTGTCCCACCTGACCGAAAAGAAAATTGCTGAAAAGGGTCCGAGTCACAAGATTAACGCCGGGACATTCAAATGTACTCTGCTGGGTCTCTAACATGATAGCGGACTGTTTCGAAAGATGCTCACTCCAAATTTACTTTATCAGGGCATAGTTTGATAAGGAATATTGGGTTATTAAAGCAGCATGGACTTACACTAACTGTTCTGAAGTAGAAATTACCGCAAACGCGTGGGAGTCAGAGGTTAGGTAAGACAGAGAAGGGAACATGTGTGAATAAATGTCGAAAGGGCTAATACCAACCTAGAACTGATCATTAAATACAGGAAAAAATGCACATGATGGCTTCTAAGTGTATGTAGTGCAACCCACAATGTGTAAGAGAAGGTTAAGAGAGAGAGGGAGAGAGAAAAGAGATAAAGAACCTGCCATTTAGGCAGGCTATGGGAGGAGGGAGGGAATTGGGGACATTGGTGGTGGGAAATGGGCACTGGTGGAGGGCGGGGTGCTGGAACACTATGTGACCGAAACCTCCAAACATGAACAACGTTGTAATTGTATATCTCACGGTGGTATAATAAAATGTTTAACAAAAAATAAGAAAACAAAAATGGGAATATCTCAAGAACTGAGCAGTGTGCGAAAGTACAGTTAGGCAGAAGCAAAGATTCTCCACGCTGGCTCTCCCGTGCTCAGACACCAAGAACGAGGGGCAATCTGTTGCATTGGAGTTTGAGCTCCTAAACATTTTCCTCCTCCTAATTTATCTGGGACTGAACATATTCCTGTGCAAATTAAGCCACGTGATACATTATTAAAGGGCACCTAATTCTAGGTATGTAAATACAATCTTTTTCAGTGGGTGGATTCAATCCTCATATTCAGAAACAGGTGTGCGGGGAGCAGAAGAAGTCATCTGCAGTTTCCCACGAGCCTAAGCCAGAGCCAACCGTAAAACTACGACCACGAGCTACCAATGCAAAGACAATCCCCTCCTCACAATGATTTCTCCTTTAAGTTGGGTGCACTTGGTTAGGTAACACACATCCTCACAAAAGCAGAGACGAGCAATCGGAGCGACCCGACCTTCCGGGTGCGAGTGTTTATCACTGCTCAGCCCTCCAGCCTGACCCTCCGGCCCAATTTGAACGACACGTTGACAGTGCTATAGTCGACTCAAACCTCTGTTGCCTTTCCCTGAGATGGCTCAGAAGCCAATGAGCTGCTCGTGTGCCAGGAGAGGTAAGAAACAAACCTCCTAGTTCATTTCTAAGGAGCCCCGTCCTCTCTCCACACACAGCGTGACAGTGTTAAGATTTAGGGACCCTAGCTGGTGGACCCAAATATTAAAAATAATTATTTACAGCACCCGGGGATTCTCTCTTTAATTAAATTTGACTTACAGAGAGCATTCTGCAAATTACGAAACTGCTCAAGCTCTCCAGAGTGTGTGCACCAATGTTGCAGAAGGCCGTCATACCTTTAAGAAGAGACGCTGAATCTTGGCTTTGACCCCGAGCTATGAGAATCCTCTTGCAAGGAAGACGATGGATTCAAACATCAGAATGACTGCGTCTCAGAGCCCGGATCCACATTCTGCTCCTCCCGACTGCCACACTAGGCCGGGACGGGCTCAGCGATCCATCTATAGTACCTCCTCCTCTCTACCTTTCGCTCCCCTCCTCCAAACTACCCCCAGTCAGCCCGGCAGTCTGTACCAAACCACACCGGAACTAGCAGATACGGGGTTTCAGAGCATTGGGCGTGAGTCTTAGATTGTGTGGTTTTTTTTTCTTGCTGCCAGAGTTAAGTGAAATGCTGGCGGCTCACTGCGACACTTTGCTTCTTGTTGCTGGGTTTCAGTTTTAACAAGTTGCCCCTTGAACGGTTCTGTTCACATAAGAAAAAATTTTAATTCTAGAGATGGCCCATCAACCAGCTATTGAGGGTGTAAAGGGAAACTCTCATTTTCTCTTAGTATATTCGTGTTTCCACAGAGATATTAGGACTTCTTAGGGGAACTTATGTAATACTACCCTGAATCCTTCAGAATGTTAAATTCCCAGAGAAAATGCATTTTGATTGTGTTCAGCCCATAATATGGTTCTTAGCTAGTCCATAATATTACCCTTAACAAGACAGAGAGAGAGAGAGAGAGAGAGAAGAGAGAGAGAGAGAGAGAGAGAGAGAGAGAGAGAGAGAGAGAGAGAGAGAGAGCTCTGAGCTGGGATGAGTTCTAACCCCATTACAGTCTGGTAGGGGCTCGGGGTCTTTATTTAGATACTTGGAAATTTGCTTCTTCTCAAGTAGGTTGGGCTAAAAGGATTTCTGGGATTTTTAGACTTTTCACTGACCTGAAGTTTTTTAGCAACTTTAACTGCCTTCACTGGTACTTTCAAACTGAAAATTTGCCCTCTCTCTTGAATTGTTTTCTCCCATGAGAGGCACAGCTCGCAGAAGCCCTTCCTCTCATTCTTGCTTGAGCCTGGATTGCTGACCAGGCATCTTTTGCACAAAATTAGAGACATTGCCACTGGCCAGTAACACCGTTCAGGTTTGGGGACTTGGACCCACGGTAAAGGGAGGGAGGCCCAATTAGGGCTCACTGGGTATCTCACTGGGTATTAATGAGCTGAAAGCTAAGAGGGAGGATGCCCCAGAAGATTCTGGTCAGAGGCTCTGAAACTTACTGCACGTTGTAAAAATGGAATCTTCTCTTTCTTCCTTTATACACACGCCTTGCTCAAGACTTGAAGGAACCCCATCCATCCCCAATTAAAAAATAACGCTGCCTTTGATTATAATTGCTGAATGTTTTTATTGAAATGGAGGACTCTGGCGTGAAATCAGTGGCATGCCTCCCCTAAGTCACGGCAGTTGCTCAGTAAATATAATTAGTTGAGTGAGTTAAAGCGAGTCATTTGCAATTTCTAACTCAACAATCAAGGACCTAAAAAAACAAAATTAAGGCAAATCTGTCCAACTTTTGTAAATTCAAGTTGCACTATTTTCTCACACCATAAAGACAGAATTTTCCAGATAACAGCAGGTTGCCGATTAAAAACAGCAACATCTCAATGCTGGCCTCTGCGTTCTTCAGTCTTTATTGTCTGAGGCCCTCCTGGGCCGCCCCATCACAGCACAACGACTCCACTGACAGTTTTCAAACACCCAAATTCTCTGGTCACAAGCCTGGTCTCGAGTCAGTGGTTCTGAGTCCCTAAATGTTTATGGCTGGGGAATGGGGAAAAAACGTTGAAAGTGGTGCTATCGGGAAGTATTGTGGGATTTTAAGTTGTACCCCAATGAAGAAGCTACTTTTTCACAGGGTCCTGCTCCCTGGGAGAAGAATATAACCTCTTCCTTATCCATATGGGGCAGAGCAGAACAGGGAAATCTCAGAGCAGTTATTTTGGTGATAGTGCCCGCAGATGTGAAGAGCAGGTTGGTGGGCACTCGAAAGCTGCCTCAGTGGCTTCACCCCTGGCAGCTGGACAATCGGGTGAGTGTAAAGTACAACATCAGAACGGAAGAATAAAGAGCCAAAGGTGTTAGCAGCAGGATTTCAGGCCTTGAGGTCCTGGATCACTCAGGGAACAAACAGCAAAACCGGGAAGATTCAGGGGCAGGTGAGTCTGGCCTAACCCCAGTGGACATTTTATTCTAAAATCTTGCAGCACATGCTTAAAACTTCAGCATTTTTGAGAGGTCGGTTAGTATCGGACATTTATCCATAATTCTGTTCCACTCCACTGGGTGGTAACCGTATCCTCTCACACTACAGTGCAGCTTAGAGAGTCTTTCTAGCCAGACGGTAAATAACCTTTGAACATCTGCCCCGGGTTAGACCTGTTCTAATTCTGGGAAGGTTTTAGAGAACAAAACATAATTCCTGTCCTCTGGATCTTGCCTTTAGTGGAGGGAGAAATGAGACTCATGCCAGATAGCTGTACTATCCCAGGGGAACAAAAACATGGGACTGGAGATCTAGGAAGCATGACGGGGGCGGGGTGCGGTATCGGTATTGTTGGGAAATCAGAGGCTGTTTGACCGAGACCAGCCTGAAGACCATCAAGGGACAGAGTTTTGAAGCAAAGCTGGTACAGAGCTCTAAGGTAGGAGCAAGTGAGATGTCTTGCTCAGAGGGAAGGGGTTGGAGGTGAGAGGGCAGGGTGGAGGCTGGAACTCATAGGGTCTTGCTGCTCATGGTAGGTCTTTAGATTTTTCTCCAAGATGGGAGTCGATGGAAGACTATCTTAAAAGTGATGATCTGAGCTGGGTTTTCAGTTTTCAAAGGACCCCTCTAGTCTGTTGTACTGAGATCAAATCTAAGCGAACAAGAGAAAAAGAAAGGAGACCAGTTGAGAGGCTGGAACAATGGTCTGGCAAGAAATGACGGTAACTTAGCACCAGGGGTGGGGAGTGGCTGAATTCTGATCATGCGGATGATAGTGAAATCTGGAAACATCGATGTTACCTTGCAGTATGTGGGAACACTTGGTGGATAAAGCAATCATTACCTACTGACCACTTACTCCCCTGCCCTGTTTTCAGAGGCGAGCTAAGGATAAGACAGAGAAGGAGATGATCTCTGAGGACTTAAACCCAAAGCAAGGCAATGTTATTTATGAGATGGGGAGGTTGTTGGAAGCAGGGGAGGTGACCTGAAAAACAAAATCAGGAGTTCTGGTTCGGACTAATTAAATTTGAAACGCCTATGAAAAGGGATATACCGGTGGGAATGTCAGGAGAGATAAGGGAATCTGGAAGTTGGGAGAGGTTAGGGCTGAAGATAATTCTTGAAAGAGGGTGAGGAGATAGAAGATGGAGGAGGAGAGGGAGAGGGAGAGACACAATACATTTGCAGCTGTCTGATTGCACAAAGTCACCTAAGGATTGACTAAAGATAGAAAACAACATCCCCCTACCCTCCGCCGAAGTTGAGAGGTCAGAGAAATGAGAAGAAGCAGCCAGGGGATGAGAAAGAGAAGTGAGAGCCTGGAGACCCACAGGAAATGGCAGTTTCCACTTTTCCAAAACCTCCAGTTCAGAAAAAGCAAAGACACACAAATTCTAATGGAAATAGTGCCCTGTGTTTGGTGAACACTACCATATAGCAGCTAAATAACGGTGTCCCCAAATGGAGGGAAGCAGGGAAGGGTGGGTCTCTGCAGAGATCCGCTGGGATGGTAATATTTTACACTTCCTCAGTTCCTATCTGTTCTCTCACTGCTTCTGGCCCCTTCATCCTTCCTGCGTTGCTGGACGATGAACCTGATCTTGTTCTGTTTCCATTCGTCTCTTCAATGGTCTCCCCAGCCTGTGAACTAGCCCAGAATCTTCTCATCTGTTCCAGCTGGCTCCTAATAGCTTCACTTAGCTGCCCATCAGGCCTCTTATGTTCAACATGCCCCAAACAGAATTCATCACCTCCCTTGCCAAACCTACTCCTCAGAGCATATTTCTCTACTTGGAGAACTGGCAACAACCATTCATACGGTCACCAAAGAAGGAAATTCCAGCGTCACTGTAGTCTTGTGCTTCTCCCTCACTTTCACATCAATTCAGAGCCAAGCCCAGTAACTCCTGTGGACTACCATGTATGAAAGATTGAGAGAGTATATAAGAGAAGCAGATGAAGCATGTTATTCCCCACTACGTCCGCCTCCGTTATGGCCTGATTCATCGCTTTTGTCAGAACTACGACAACACTGTCCTTCCAATCCCTGTTTTTGCTACCACTCTATTTTTTTTCAAAAGCATCCATTGATTCCTTCTAAAAGGAGAAAATGAATGGGCTTATACAGAAATGCAATCTTTTGAGCTTCCTAAAACCCAACTGGTAAACGCGTGACTAAGACTATGACGCATTCAATAGCCAGCATCACCAACTGGTCCTCGGAGCAGAGGGCAAGAACACAGACCTGCACACAGGATACTGGGTTCAATTCCAGGTAAATCACTTGCTGGCTGATCATTTCTTGGTAAATTCATGTAACCTAATTGTTTCTGCAAACTCAGTAAACTTCACTAAGCTTTTGCAAACCATGTAAGCCTCAACAAGCCTGGTACCTCATTCATTAGGCCTTTACCACAGAAACTAACGTGGGCCGATTCCCGCCAGTCCCCGGTAGGAGACTAGTCACTTCCTCATTTTTGGATGGCCCAGTATAGTGCGACAGCTGTTGCCCAACAGCAGAGGGGACACACGCGCCGGTTCCCCGAACTAAGCTTCCTCTTGTGTGAGTGAAATAATCCCACTTTCCAGAGTTTCTGTTTCTTACACAAGACATGTACGTGGAGCTCTTTATAAGCTATACCAATGTACTTGAAGTTGACCCCATTATTTTACAAAGCCCAGCACCCTATACTATGACTTTTATAGCCCTGAACCATCTAGTCTGTCTGCTAAATCAATTTACTGCCTATGTCCTCTCATTTTATTGTACTTACCGATGAATGCTAATAGCAGTAGTATGTAATAGCATAACCTTATTGTAATATTATATTGACTTGACTTGACTTCCTGTTGATCATCGATTTGCTTGAGCAGGACCAGTAACATCTCCATACGCTCTGTCGTATGCTAGATAGCCCAAGGGCATCTGCCCGCCGAGGAACATAAGAAGCCTCAAAACCATTCCATCAGGTCATGGGAATGAGGTCTATAACTGTTACTGGTATTTGGCATATCAAATACAAAACGGGTAGCTTGCCAGGCTCTGCCTTGGGTGGGATACTCTAGTAGTCAATTCAAATTTTGAGTACTTATTGATGAACCACGCGGCTTTGTGGCCGCGTGAGTTAAGCTGTGATCAGTTCTTCTGCTGGGTGGAGGTCTGACAAGAGGGGAGTCTGGATGTGGAAAATGGCGGCCCTCATGGTGTGGGGGTTCCTCTGGCTTCTTGCGAGGCTCTGCTGGGGTGGCAGGCCAGGGCTAGAAACCGCCATCCCTCCCAGGTGCCTCATGATCAGCTGGGCACAGGGAGAGCAGGCAGCAGCTCTGCCCCTTGTGTGTGAGTCTCTGGATCAGCGCACCTGGGCTGGGCTTGAAAAAGACTGCTGCAGGGTGGGTCACTGATGAGACGGGCTCTTCTGCTGGGTGGAGCTCTGACAAGAGGGGAGTCTGATTGTGGAAAATGGTGGTCCTCATGGTGTAGGGGTTCTTCTGTCTTCTTGAGAGGCTCTGCTGGGGTGGCAGGCCAGGGCTAGATCCTGCCATCCCTCCCATATTGACTTAGCAGTAAAAAAAAAGGTGTGTTTTTAAAAAATATTGTATTATACCATCATGAGAGATACAATTACAAAGATGTTCATGTTTGGGTTTCGGTCATACAGTGTTCCAGCACCCATCCCTCCACCAGTGCCCATTTCCCACCACCAATGTCCCCGATTCCTTCCTTATCCACTCCCCAGCATACCTCTATGGCAGGAAAAAAAAAGGTTTTTTTTGTTTATTTGGGTCACCCCCTCGAGATGCTCAGGGGGCTACTCCTGGCTCTGCACTCAGGAATTACTCCTGGCGGTGCTCAGGGGACCCTATGGGATGTGGGGATCAACCCAGGTTGGCCACGCAAGGCAAACACTCTACCCGCTCTACTATCACTCCAGCTCCCAAAAATGTTATTTTTATCTACCAAATATTTTCCTACTTTGTCTTTTTCTCCATCCTAGAATATTCTCTCAGCCACTGACGTGTCTCAAATATGGGGTTGATCAGGTTTTCAGTGTCAGTGAGAAAAAAATTGCCTGATCTTAAGGACTCCTGATGGGACTTTCTTTTGCCTCTTCATCTCCTTCTCTTGTCCTGCTAACAGCCTTGGCGAGAGGCAGAGTAAGACCCGACTTGCGATGCTACCAGGGCAATAGGCTTCCCTCAGCTTATAGGACTTTAGCCGCGGTTATTTCCTTTGCTCTGATGGTCTGCTCACTTTTTTTTCTATTCCGTGAACTTGCTATCATCCTTTAAAATTCAATCCAGATGTCAACTCCAGGGGTGAGACCTGCCCTTCAATAATCCTGATGCAATGAGAGTCTCTCCATAGCCTGTCACAGGGCGAGGCTGACAACTGCTCCCGCTCTGACTTGTTTCTGGACTGTCTTGTCTGTCGGGCTTCTGTCTGGCACACAGCGGGTGCTCACCGGAGACTGGGGGCTACTTCAGCAGCACTCCTCAGTGACACTTGGGCACTGCTCATCCCAGACACCAAAATGGAAATCCGCCTCGGTGTGGGATGAGGGGAACACTTTCTATCCATTAAACTGAGCCCAGTAACATAAAGTACAACATTGGGAACCGCTCCAGCCAGTGACATGAAGGCAGGGGGCCTCCATGTCCTCCACCCGCCACCTGGGAAGAGCGGCCTCCACCAGAGCCTCACACTCACAGACCCCACTCCCGAGAAACGGGAAGTCACACAGAGTAGCCGGAAGTGGCGCCTGAAGTGCTGATGGCAGAGTTGGGTGCCCATGGACACTAGCGCCTGGATGGTGCAGGTGGATGGCCCCAGAGCAGGATCTTGTATTTGAGAGGGATAGGTGCCCCCATACCCAGACTTTTCACTAGGTACTAGATGTTAGTTTGCGAGTAGGAGGCTGCAAGATGGAAGTGGGTATTGGGGAACTGTACCTCTCTCCTCCTGACCTCACAATGTGGGGTCTCTGACTGATAGGCCCTCACAGCCCATGTGACTGACAGGCCCTCACAGTCTGTGTGACTGACAGGCCCTCACAGCCCATGTGACCGACAGGCCCTCACAGCTGTATGACCGACAGGCCCTCACAGCCTGTGTAACTGACAGGCCCTCACAGCCCGTGTGACTGACAGGCCCCTCACAGCCTGTGTAACTGACAGGCCCACACAGCCCGTGTGACTGACAGGCCCTCACAGCCTGTGTGACTGACAGGCCCTCACAGCCTGTGTGACCGACAACACTCACAGCCTGTGTGACTAACAAGCCCTCCAACCTGTGTGACTGACAGGCCCCTCACAGCCCATGTGACCGACAGGCCCTCACAGCTGTGTGACCAACAGGCCCTCACAGCCTGTGTAACCGACAGGCCCTCACAGCCTGTGTGACCGACAGGCCCTCACAGCCTGTGTGACTGACAGGCCCTCACTGCCTATGTGACAGGCCCTCCAGCCTGTGTGACTGACAGGCCCTCACTGCCTATGTGACAGGCCCTCCAGCCTGTGTGACTGACAGGCCCTCATAGCCTGTGTGACTGACAGGCCCTCCAGCCTGTGTGACTGACAGGCCCTCACAGCCCATGTGACTGACAGGCCCTCACAGCTGTGTGACCGACAGGCCCCTCACAGTCTGTGTCACTGACAGGCCCTCAGTCTGTGTGACCAACAGGCCCTCCAGCCTGTGTGACTGACAGGCCCTCATAGCCTGTGTGACCGACAGGCCCTCACAGCCCCTGTGACTGACAGGCTCTCCCAGCCCGTGTGACTGACAGGTCCTCACAGCCTGTGTGACCGACAGGCCCTCCAGCCTGTGTGACTGACAGGCCCTCACAGCCTGTGTGACCGACAGGCCCTCAAAGCCTGTGTGACTGACAGGCCCTCAAAGCCTGTGTGACAGCACTCCCAGCCTGTATGACTGACAGGCCCTCCCAGCCTGTGACTGACAGCACTCACAGCCTTTGTGACTGACGGCCCCTCCAGCCTGTGTGACTGACAGCACTCCCAGCCTGTGTGACTGACAGGCCCTCCCAGCCTGTGAGCCAGAGGGGACACCCCTACTGTGTCATGCTGTTAACATGAAAGTGGATTTTCCTGTGCTTGTGGGTTCTTGAGAATTGTCTGAAAGATTTGCATACAAAACTCGGAAGATTGTACAGATGGTTCCAGCCCCCCCCCACCAGATGTTCAGGCCTCTAATACTGGTGAACGCTGTCCTTGTCCTGTCCCTAAGGCTGCCTGGTCCAGTTTACAGCTTCCCTGTCCTGTACCACGCTGTCCACGCAACTCGCGTGAACGATGTCATTGGTCCTGTCTCCACGCTGCTCTCTAGCCCATATATGCTTTCCTGGAGATGGCCACGGCTGCCCGTGTGGGCCAGATCCCTTGTTCTGCACTGCTGCTGGGCCTCTCAGCTGTATCTCAATAGTTCCTGTTGCCTAGTTCCAGGTTTCCTACTCTCCGGCCACAACCGTGTGTGCCTGGGTGAGAGTCCTGGGTTCCTCACTTTATTCCTTTCTGGGTGTCTAAGCCCTGCCTGCACCTGAGCTATCTTGGGAGTCCGAGTCCCACTGCACCTGAGTTCTGGGAGTCCAAGCCCTGTCGGGGTTCTGCCCCTCATCTGTCCTGCACTAAACCCTGAACAGGCGCAGGCCGTCCCTACCTGTCCTGGAGGTCCTGTGGAGAGAGCGCTGAGTCCCCAGAGTACTGTTCCAAGGAGCACAGGAGGGCAGTGGAGGGTGAGCTGGGCTGGGGACTTTTTCTATAGCCAAATCCTCCCCCTCACACTCCCTTCTACGTCCTGATTGGCTACGCCCTGTTCCAGGTGCAGAGACTAAAAACAACCTGGTACTCCACTCCTCAACCTGTTGTAACAATGCCACCCCACACCCACCTTCTAGAAGTTTCTCTGAGGTCCCAGCCTCCCGGGTTTGAACAAATGGTGAGCTCGCTGAGGGCGGCCTTAGGTCTGATTCATCTTTCATTTCAGTGACCTGGCCAGAAGTCTCCTGGGTTTAAGCTAGAGTTCGGGGAGCAGTGGTTGAATGAATGGAGATGTGAGGCCTGTGTCTGCCTGGAAGTTGATTCCCTCTCGCCCCTCTCTCCTTCAGTTTGGAAACTCTTTCTTCAGGGCAGCCTGCCCTGGTGTGATTGGTTTTTCCTTTAGCAGCAGGGGAGGGAATCCAAGCCCAAAGACATTGTTGGGACTTAATTAGGAAACAGAGCAGGACCTCCAGGCCGTGCTGTGGAACTGTAATGAATGAGCCCAGTTGGTGACTGCCTGGTATTAGGTAAACAGCATTTGCCCTGAGATGCGGGTGGGGAGTCATGTTTGCCTGTTTCTCCATGGCCTGGAGTCCCTGCTTCTGGGATTTCATTCAGCACTGCTTCTTGAGGACCTACAGGGTGCCAGGAAGTAGGATTGCACTCATAAACCTACTGTGTGCCTGGAAGTAGGACTGCACCCGTAAACCTACTGTGTGCCAGGAAGTAGGACTGCACCCGTAAACCTACTGTGTGCCAGGAAGGAGGACTGCACCCATAAACCTACTGTGTGCCAGGAAGGAGGACTGCACTCGTAAACCTACTGTGTGCCAGGAAGTAGGACTGCACCCGTGAAACCTACTGTGTGCCAGGAAGGAGGACTGCACCCATAAACCTACTGTGTGCCAGGAAGGAGGACTGCACTCGTAAACCTACTGTGTGCCAGGAAGTAGGACTGCACTTGGAAGTAAGACAGACAAGGTTTCTGCTTTCTAGGAACCTAAGGTCTGGTGATAGAAAAAGCCAACGCGAATGACTGGCAGGTAAGCATGAGTCATAGTCACCCCCAGAGGGACCAACCCAGGCCTGAAGGGAGGCAGGAATACTCAGTGAGGTGGGGAAGGCCTCTCAGAGGTGCTCACTCAACTTCTGAAGTGAAAGACCTTTTTTCCATTTTTAAATATTATAGGAATTTAACTGACAAGAATCATGTAAGACCTTTGCTTTTGGATGCTCACTTTCACACCATTTTAATAACAATCTTAAATTTTTTGAAAGTGTTCATAGATCAAACATCTACTTCCATGCAGCCAGCTATTGAAACACTTAAAACAATTAAGGAAGGAACATAAAGCATATAACTACAATTAATTAAACTCCTTTTTATTACAGAAAGATTACTTGCATCACTTGTCTTCCCATTGTTCATCAATTTGCTCAAGCAGGTGCCAGTAATGTTTCTATTCATCCCTGTCGTGTGCTAGTGTAGCCCAATGGCATTGCTCGCTCCAGGAAAATGAAGAGCCTCAAACCATTCATTCAGGGGGCCGGAGCGATAGCCCAGCGGGTAGGGCGCTTTGCACGCGGCCGGCCTGTGCCGGCCCGGGTTCGATCCCCGGCATCCCATATGGTCCCCTGAGCACCGCCAGGAGTAATTCCTGAGTGCAGAGCCAGGAGTAACCCCTGAGCATTGCCAGGTGTGACCCAAAAAGCAAAAAAAAAAAACAAAAAAAAAAAACCATTCATTCAGGTCATGGGAATGCGGTCTGTTATTGTTACTGTTTTTGGCATGTTGAATACGACACAGGTAGCTTGCCAGGCTCTGCTGTGCGGGCGGGATACTCTCTGTACTAGGTAGGTTCTCGGTTCTTGCATTTACCGATGTACTGCGTGGCCACAAAGTGGCCATGCACAATTGGGAGAGCTGGTAGCAGCTCTGCCCCCCTGTGTCTGTCTCTGGTTCAGGGCCAACAGAGCAGAAGCAGTTCAGTGGGCGGGTCCACTTGGTCTCCCAGATGGGACAAAGTGGGAGAAAAGGACCCCACTCCATCTCCACAGAAGTCTGGTGACTTTAGCTGCTGAGACCTGCATATCTGGGCTTGAAATCAGCTTCTCTGTAGTGTGGGGCGCTGACGAGCCTGGGCTTGAGATGGGCTTCTCTCTTGTGTGGAGCTCTGACGAGCTGTGGAGTCCGGACATTGGAAATGACTGCCATCATGGCGCAGGGGTTCCTCTGCCTTCTTCCGGGCTCTACTGGGGTTCTGGCCCTGGTCCACTAACTACACCATTAGAAAGATACCAGTAGGAAAACTGTATCTTACCTGTTCTGTGTTCATGATACAGGTGTCATACGTTTGTGGATGATATTCTCGTTTTACTTATCCAGACTGTTTTTGATTAGGGTTTTCTAATAATTATGACTGTAGTTAATTTTGGTATGATGTACAGCACAACCATTTAAAACTACTCCAGTGGATTGAAGGCTATTTTTAAGATGCTTTACTAGGGCAGAAAAGTCATTTAGGTAAACATTTCTGAGAATTTTTTTTAAAATGCAGGTTAAAGAACATAGGAAAACCTAAAAATCATAATTTTGTCCCTTTCAAATATAGATACCTCAAAAAAGAAAAAGAATCTTAATAACTTGTTCAATTTAAGTCTCAGATTATGATTCTAACAGGGTTTCGCTTTTGTTTTAAATAGACTTGTGAGAAAACAGATCAATATTTGTTGCTCTAAGGCCATGTCATGGTGCATCTCTGCATTAAGTGAGCTTGGTAGAGGAGAAAAAGAACAATAAAAAAGAACCTCATGACTGAAAATTTTTATCATTTATTGAAACATGTTTGCATTGGGTTTTGCTGCAGGAGTGAGTCCAATAAAAGGTCTATTTTGAAATGCAAAAGAGAAAATCAGAAAACTGTAAAAACACACAACTTCTCTTTTGTTTTCTGGGGTTGATGATAGTCTTTCAGAAATTTTGTTGTTTTTGTGCCACACATGGTGTTTCATAGGACATACTCCAGGATCTGCAGTCAGGGATCACCACTGGCAGTGATTAGGGCACCGTTTGGGGTGCCAGGGATCAAACCCTGGTTTGCCACATGCAAGGCAAGCACCCTACCCATTGTGCTATCACTCTACCCAAATTTGTTATTTTAAATTAATTTCTTTTTTTAATGTCATACCCAGGGGTGTTCAGGATTTACTCTCGGCTGTATACTCAGGGATCATTCTTGTAGGCAATACTAGGGGACCACATGGGGTTGCCAGGGATGAAACCTGGGTTGCCCCATGCAAAACAAGTGTCCTTCCCTATTTGCTGTACTAGCTCTCCAGTCTCTATTTTTTAAGAAATCTCAACTAAACCAATGCATTTTCTATCTTGCTAAGTGAGGATGTGTTGTACTTAAAAAAAAGAGGAAATTAATTATCCCCTTATTTGTTTAAAAGGAAGTGATAGTTAATTTAGGATGTTTCTGAAAATTTATGTGTTCCTTAAATACTCACACAGAAATTAATCAAGCCTGAGCGAGGACTTGAGAAGGTCAAGGAAGAGGAACAAAACTGAAAATAACAAAACATATTTGTTATGAATTTGAACATTTTTGTGTGTGTGAAGCTTCTCTAGTAAAATCTGATCATAAATAATTGAGGCTTCGTTGGGTCTTGCTGCTTATCAAGGCTTAAAATCAATTTACTACATTATCTTAGTGGCCATCAGTGGTGGATCACTAGGGAAATTGCACAATAACAGATAGACCTTAATGCAAAGTAATGAGAAAAGGGAATTGTTTCATAGAAGTGGAATTGATCATTCATAGCATCATTTAAAGTTTGGGGACAACATGCCCTATTTAATTATATTTTTCCATAAGCATATCTCTTGATGTGCTTATTTGAGATCTGATGATACATGTTGATCCTTTGATGTTTCAGGAAAGTCCTTACATTATTTGAATAATACTATCAACATTTGTTAATCCGAAACTTAGACTTGTTTCTAAAGTTGAGTGAATAAAAAATAAAGTTGAGTGAAAGAAAGTAATTTAACCTTCTTCAGGGCTAAAATATTATCTGGGTTAGATGAATCAGATTTGTAGTCCTCTGAGGTGCAGCTACTTAAGAGTTCATGACCCTCCTTCCTTTTAGTTTAGTAAGGAAATAAACAATATTTAGATCTGATTGCCAAGACCTGTAGTTTTATAGAGCATAGCCATAGGGTCACATGGTACCTCCAAGACTCCATTTTCACCATCTGAATTGCTTTCACAAGTATTTTTATGTATGACAACGAGCATTAAGATGCATAGTACCACTGATGCAACCTTGTTCACTGTCCATTAAATTCTTCATTATTATTTTATATCTCATCAAAGGGGTTGAATTTTAGATCTCACCAGAAGTTGAAACTAGAAACTTTCAGAATTAGAAAGATCAGCCACATTTTTCTTCAAATAACATGGATAAATATGTTAGAAGAGATTTTTCCTATAATGATGCAAGGAACATTTATATTTCTATATATATTTATAAAAACATTTATATGTACCTGTATTTAATTCTAAGCATTTATATAGTCTATTCAGTTCTGGCTGATGGAAGTGAGGGGCTGGATTAGAAGCTAAACCTACATTTTCAGACTGACTTGATCTTTATGAATATTGAAAAATAATACTTTTTGTTGCTTTCTTTTGTAGGATATTGGTGCGTTCTCAAGATGGACAGCTCTCATATGCACTTGGAAGCAGTCTGGGGACCAGTGACCCCTCAAGGGTTTTATAAACAGAGCGTATAAACTCCTATTCTATTGCTCTCGGGTCCCATCTTACCTTCAAACTTGTTTTACCCTTGGCATTCAAGTGGCAAGTAAGAAACTTCATGAAAAATTACTCAGATGCTGAAATGAAAGTCAGGGAAGCAACTTTTAATGACCCATGGGGTCTCTCTAGTTCTCTGATGATAGATGTCGGTCGCCTGACTTTCGACAGAGCCTCACTCACACAGATCATGAATATGCTATCACAGGACTCGGTGACCATGGGAAGAGCTGTGCCATGTATATGAATCCCAGCCACTAATGGATTATCTTATCAAAAGTGGATCACAGAAGGTCGGTTATTACTGCAAATGGAGACTCGATAACATTAAAATGCTAAAAGACTTTCAACACAGAGGTGAAGCTGGCACGGACCAAGGCAACACACGCCAAGGACAATTAGGAGTTAGGGAAGGGACATTTTAAATTGGGAGCCGGAGAAGTTATTTTTTTTTAATTAATTAATCTTTTCCATTTCCCCTTTACACTATATATAAACACTGCAGTTTACAAAGCTGTTCATGATGATTTGTTACAGGAATATTCAATATTCCAACACCAATCCCACCACCAGAAGTCGTTCTTAAATATAAAAGCTACTGCTCTGGGGCAATTAGGATTTCCAGTTCGGTCCTATGTCTAGATGCCAGAATAGCTTATAGCACTATAGATGTGGATATAGGAAATACAGAAATGTTATGTAAAACTAACAAGCTTATGATAAAATGATACCTCATAGAAGATGAAGGAAGTGAATAAAACAGGAACTATGGCAATTTGGTATAATAATATCACTGTAATTCATAATTATAATTAGACTGCAATTTAGTCAGAAATATAAGAAAATGTTTCTAAAGACTAAAATCCTCCAAGAGTATCTATATTAAAGTAGAGGAATGCAAACATTTAGGCCATCAAATAATTTCTCGGGGGTGGCGGAGGAAGTGAAGCAAGGGAAGGGCAAGAGGAATCCTGAGCGGGGCTGATCAGTGACGTGTGCTGGGCTCCGTGGTAGAAGAGCCCCACTTCCACCCCATCTGACATAAAATTGTAAGTTGTGCTGAAAGTGAAGAGTCTTTCTGTAGCAGAGAAGAGGAGAAAAAGCAGCGCAGTCTCTGTGTGTGTTAAAGCACGCTTTTAAAATAGACTTCCAGAGCAGTTTTAAGTTTAGGGAAAAATTATGCAGAAAGTACTGGTTCCCACATCCCCTTCCCCCACACCCACAGTGTTCCCCTATTCACATCTCGCATTAGTGTGCGGTATATTTGTTAGAACTGAAGGACCAACCTTATGAACACTGCTTTACATTAGCGTTTACTCTGCAGTCTAGAATTCTATAGGTTTTAGACAAAGGCATAATGTTCTATACCAACCAGCGTAAGAGCCTAGAAGATAAGGGCTCAGCTGCACCCATTTGTCCGTTCTCTCTCCCAGAACCCTGGAAGCCATCGATCTCTTTATTATTCTGGAAAAGATTTTCTTTTCCAGAATTTTATTACATACACAACTTTTTTTTTTTTTTACTGCTAAGTCAATATGGAAGGGATGGCGGGTTCTAGCCCTGGACTGCCACCCCAACAGAACCTCGCAAGAAGACAGAGGAACCCCTACACCCTGAGGGCCGCCATTTTCCACATCCAGACTCCCCTCTTGTCAGACCTCCACCCAGCAGAAGAGCTGATTACAGCTTGGCTCACGCGGTCACAAAGCGGCCATGTGGTTCATCAATTAGTACTTGAAATTTGAATTAATTACTAGAGTATCCCACCCACAAGGCAGAGCCTGGCAAGCTACCCGTGTCATATTTGATATGCCAAATACCAGTAACAGTTATAGACCTCATTCCCATGACCTGATGGAATGGTTTTGAGGCTTCTTATGTTCCTCGAGCAGACAGATGCCCTTGGGCTATCTAGCATGTGACAGGACGTATAGTGATGTTACTGGTCCCGCTCAAGCAAATCGATGATCAACGGGAAGTCAAGTGGAAGTCAAGTGGGAATTTTGTAGTATGTTGCTTTTATTTTAGACTGGTTTCTTTTGCTCAGAAATATGCATGTAAAATTCTTCCTTGTCTTTTTTATAGCTTGAAATCTCTTTTTCTTCCTTAACTAAAAAGAAATTGAGTTATAATTCATAAACCATACAATTCACCAGTTAGAGAGTAAAATCTTCTGGGTTTTGAATATGACTGATTATTTCAAATCATGGTAAAATAGGTAAGACATAAAATACATTCTTTTCTAGTGTTTAGGTAGAGGGGCAGCTCACGTGCAGGGTTCAGGGGGCCTAGGGCCTCTGACAGAAACAGCCAACGGACCAGAGGGTTCAAAGGTAGGTCTCTAAAATGTGGAACTGCTTAGGGACCCAGAGCTCACCAAGGTCACCTCAGCTGTGCTCAGGGGGACAAAATATGCCATTTGAACTATAAAATTCAACGGCATTAATTACATTCACAATGTTATATAATCATCATCACTATCTATTTTTAAAACATTTTCATCAGCCCAAACAGAAACTTGTAACTATTAAGCAGTAACTCTCTTGCTACTCTCTAAATTACTTCCTGTATCTGTAATTCGCCTATTCTGGGTTTCTCATATAAGTGGAATAATACAGTACTTGAGTTCTTTTGTGTCTTATTTCACTTAGAACATCCTGAATATTCACCCACATTATAGGCTATGTAAGAACTTCATGTATACTATAGCTGAATAATATAGTCCATTGTACATATATACTATTTTGTTTATCTATTAATGGATTCTTGGCTTTTTTTTAACCTTATAGCTAGTGTGAATAGCACTCCAGAGAAATTTAATGTATAAATAAGAGTTCTATTAGTCACTTTTACTCTTTGAGGCATATACTTAGGACTGGAATTACCGGATCATGTCATATGTTCAGCCTTCCAAGGACCCACTAAACACAGCAGCTTTGCCATTTATTACCAGCAATTACAGGATTTGCTTTTCCTTGTCAACACTGCTATTGCCCATCTTTGGGTCATAGCTGGCCTGCCAGATATGAGGTAGTGTCTCTTTGCACTTTGGGTTTATATTTCTCTGAAGACTGTACTATCACTCCTGCCCTCACCTAATGTTCTTGTGCAACTTTTTTTTTGTGGTCACATACATTTAGTTCCTTGGGCTTATTATGCTTTGTGGCACTTCAGGGGCAGAGGGAAAGTACATGTAAGTGAAGTATTCCAACATGGCTTTAACTCTGTACTCCCAGCATCAGTCAGCATTGAACTTTGTTATTCCACATATATTCAATACTTGAATATTGGTATTATTATATTAACAAAGTTTAATTTAACCATCCTAGTGACATTTCAATTTTTATTTCCCTGAGAAATTGCTGAGCACCTTTACATATTATTTTTTCCACATGCATCTTTGATTTTTGGGTCACGCCGGAGATGCTCAGGGGTTACTCCTGGCTCTGCACTCAGAAATTACCCCGGCAGTATTCAGGGGCCATATGGGATGCTGGGGATCAAACCTAGGTCAGCTGTGTGCAAGGCAAATGCCCCACCTGCTGTACTATTGCTCTGGCCCTGTTTTGTCTATTTTTTAAACTTTATTTAAACACCGTGATTTACAAAGTACAAAGGTTTTCAAAATACAGTTGTAAGAAACATTCATCATTCAAAACAAATCCCACCACCAGTGTGCTCCCACCAACACCAAAGTCCATCATCTCCTACCTCCCACCCCCATTCCCACACCTGTTCCCATAGCTTGCACTAATTATATAGACCATTACAGCCCATATAGGGGAATGGTATTGACAAAATCATGACTTTTTTTCTGGGTAGTTATGTGTGAATCTGGCCCATTTGTGTTCTTGCATTCACTTTCTGAATTTCTAGAATGTAGTGGGTTTCCTATTCAACCCCAAACCCACTACCACTGTACCTATGGACGACAGTTATTTCAAATTTTTCTCAACTTCTGTTTGAGCCTATCCTAAACATATACTGAATAATCTATTCTATATTGCTTGTTGGAGCTAATTCTCTAAATATGGTAGAGGAATATATTCTTAGAAGAAAGTCAATGATTATTAAATCTTACAATGGACCCACTGGGCCATTTGAGCCCACTGTATAAGAAATACCGACATGTTCCCATAGAACAGACACCATGACCACACACTTGTGATTGCATGCTGTCAGGGAGTTGCTGGGGTCCCCAACAGTACCAAGACAGAAGTTCTCTTCTACTTCTGAGGCCACCAGGGAATGGATGAAAACTCACGAGCCCGGTGCAGTTCCAAAAGGCTTTTTACAGTACAACAAGCTCTACTACTGCAATCCAATATAATGGAAGACCTCTAGCTCTGGTAAGAACTTAGACCATACACGAGGGCCCAAGTCTCCTACAAAAGAGGATCCCACCAGAGAGAGTCCCACCAAAGTGGATCCCACTAGAGAAAGTTCCACCAAGAGGATACCACCATAGAGAGTCCTTCCAAAGTGGATTCCACTAGAGAAGGAACAGTACCTCAAGTCAGTCCCCTTATATATACAAAAGTAATCCTAACTTAAGGCAGGGTCCTGTCAACAAAGATCAACTAAACAGCTTCTAGATAGTAGAAGAGTGTAGAAGGGTGTTGCCACACCGTACTACAGGTATAAAAAAATGATTATGCCAAGGACTAATCCCTTATGGAGAGAGGGGTGCTGGTATAAAGTAACACATCTTAATTTCATGGCTTCTTGTAATCTAGATGGTACCCACAAGGTCCTTCTTACTTATTATCTGCACCAGGGTGATTCTGAGTATCTTGTTCTTTGTATACTGAAAGAGTCACACTCGCCTGCTTGAGGGCAAACTAGTATGATCCTTCCTATAATCTTAAATTATAGCCAGGGTGGTTGTCTGTCGGGAACGCCGCAGGGGTCCCCGACAGTGTCAGGACAGAGGTTGTCTTCTACCTCCGAGGACGCCGAGAACAGATGAAAACTCACGAGTCCGGTGCAGTTCCAAAAATGGCTGTTAATAGTACAAAAGCTCTTCCACAGCACTCCAATATAATGAACAAACTTTAGCTCTGGTCCAAACTTAGACCAAAAGAGCCTAAGTCTCCCACCAAAGAGAGAGGATCTCACCCGAGCTGAGTCCTACCCAGAAGGAGCAAAAGAAAGAGCAAAAAGCCAAAAGCCAAAAGCCGAAAGCTAAGAGGCCCAAAGCCAAAAGGTGAAGGGGCCTCAAGTCAGCCCCCTTATATACACCAAAGTAATCCAACCGGGAGGGGCATGTCAACAAAGAACTCTAAACAGAGTGTAGTGCCACACCTTATTGCAGGTATAAACAAAGGTTATGCCAAGGACTAAGGAGATTATCTCTTATGTAAAACACTGGAGAGAGAGAGGGCTGACATAAAGTAATACATCTTAACTTCATGAGCTTCATGTAATCTAAATGGTACCCACAAGGTCCTTCTTATTATTATCTGCACCAGGGTGATTCTGAGTATCTTGTTCTCGTGTACTTAAAGGGTCACACTCGCCTGCTTAGAGCAAACTAGTATGATCCTTCCTATAGTCTCAGCGTAGCCAGGGTGGTAGTCTCCTGGTAAATTCTAACTGTCCCACGCTGGGTGCAGTGGGTATAAAGAGGAGCTGTGCCCAATCTAGAAAACATAGAAGTCTTAGTAGATGTATAAGTCAGAAGTTATTCAATCAAGGTGACTTCTGTAAGTGCCACACCCTCTAGCAGTGTTTACATAGAAGAGAAGTCTCATTAGAATGAACCTTGACTTAAGTAGATTAAGCTGGGAGTGGGCAAAATAACAAAACTCCCAGAATAGCTAAACCTGTCCTCCAACAGTTGTCTCCTGGTAAATTCTAACTGTCCCATGCTGTGTCAAGTGGGTATAAAGAGGAGCTATGCCCAATCTCAATAACATAGAAGTCTTAGTAGATGTATAATAATAAGTCAGAAGTTACTTATTCAGAGTCAAGGTGACTTCTGTAACTGCCACACCCTCCATCAGTGTTTACACAGGAGAGCTCACTAGTATGAACCCTGGTTTAAGAACATGTAAATAGATTAGACTGTGAGTGGATAAAATAGCAAAGCTCCCAAGCAGGCTAGGCCTGTCATCCAGTATGCCCATACTTAATTCTATCAAGAGTGATGGGATACCTGGCACATCAGTCTATCAGGCTTGGAGATATTGCACAGTTGCTTTGTGGCCGTGCGTCTCGGGAGAGCTGGTAGCAACTCTGCTGTTTGTCTGCCTCTGTGGATCATGGCTGGTCAGTGTGATTGCACTGGCACTGGAAGTAGTTCGTGGGCGCGGCCACCGGGCTGCCTTCCCATGATATTGGGCGTGTACAGGGTGGTATGGCCATTGACACTACCGGCCTTAGGAAAGGGGTGGGAGTGGGGATCCCCATCTCCAGCTCCACGAAAGCCTGGTGAGTTTAGTTGCAGCGACCCGCATACCTGGTTTTGAAATCAGCTTCTCTCTTTGGGTGGGGCTCTGATGAGCTGTGGAGTCTGGTCTTGAAAATGGCTGTGATTGTGGTGCATGAAGATTTTCCAGCTTCTGAGGCTTTACTGGGTGGGCCGTGTTTTGTCCATTTTTAATTGTAATCTTTTCTGTATTTTCATTATTGATTTCTAGTTCTTTACAGACTGGTTCTAAACCCTTTGCCAGAATCACAATTTAAACTGTCTGCACCAGAACGGTGCTGGACTCTGCTTGCTTACTGTTGTCTCAGATGATGCGAAGGCCTTTTGTGTATAAGAAACTTGCCCACTCAGCCCTGTCCCCTTGCACCAGCCTGGCCCCCTGCCCCTCGTCCCGCTGCAATGATCATGAAGCCACCGGCCACTGCCATGCATCGCACATATGCCCTGTGCTCCCTTGAGACTGGCACCATGGTCCAGGGCTCACCAAGTCTGTCAGTACCAGGGCCTGGTGGCTAGTCTTGAACTTGTGTTGACTATTGATACTTATTTACTGTATAAATATAATTTATCATTTTTATCAGGAAAAAAAAAAAACTTGCCCACTCACAGGGTGTTTCCTTCTTGACATCTCAGCGTCTTTCCTTCTCTGTGATGGATTTGGAGTCTTAACTTTTGTCTATGTTGTGAAATAAAAGAGAAGTCTCATTTTTTCTATATATGGTATCCTGTTGTGCGAGCATTGTTAGACCTTTCTTTCCTTCTTCCTTCCTGTCTTTCCTTCTTTCCTTTTTTTCTCTTTCATTTCGGGACACACTCAAGGATCCTACCCTGGTTCTGTGTTCGTGGATCATGTCCAGTGTTCCTCAGGAGACCTTATTTGGTGCCAGGGATGAACCCAGGGTCAGCTGTATGTGAGGCAGGTACCATAATGCCCTGTACTATCACTGTGGCAGGAAATTATTAGATTTCTTCCCTTTTTCTGGCAGGGATGGGCTGCACCTGACTGGGCTCAGGGTCCACTTCTGGAGGGCTTGAGGGACACTAAACAATGCTGGGGATCAAATCAGGGCTGGCTACATCCAAGGCAAGTACCAACAACCCTGTATTATCTCTTCAGCCTTTATTTATTTTATTTTTTGAGTTTGTGGTCCTGGAGATTGAACCCAGGGCCTCACACATGCAAAGCAAATGCTCTACCACTGGGCCACATCCCTGGCCCCATTAGATTTTAATGCTGGACACTTCTGTGTATGTTATTTATTTATTGCATTTTGTGAAGATTTATATGACCCTCATAAAAGGATATATATGATTTCTCTTAGATGAGGAACTAATGATCAGATTAAGTTATTTCCTTAAGATTACAGCTAATAGGTGAACCTGATGGAAACTCATACATGCTAATACTATTTAGTCTGTAACACTGCATCTAGGATAATTAGTTCTCTAAAATGCTCAAACAACTTTTGGGACACAGCAAAAGCAGTGTTGAGGAAAGTTCATAGCTCTGCAAGCATTCATCAGGAAAGAAGAACAGGCCCACATAAATAACCTGACTTCACAGCTCAAAATATTAGAAAAAGACCAACAAAAGGGAGCCCAACCCAGGAAGAAGGAAGGAAATTATAAAACTTAGAGAGGAAATCAATGAGCTGGAAACCCAAAAAACAATTCAAAAGATTACTGAAATCAAGAGCTGGTTCTTTGAAAAAAATAAACAAGATCGACAAACCACTGGCAAGACTTGTAAGGACAGGGAAAGAGAGAACCCAAATAAATGGAATCAGAAATAAAAAGGGGGACATCACAACAGAAACCACAGAAATCCAAATGATCATCAGAGATTACTTTGAGAGCTGGTATACCACGAGATTCACATACATTGGGCAGAGCTGCTTCTGGCTCTCCCTGTGCCCAGCTGATCACGAGGCACTCGGGAGGGAAGGCAGGTTCTACCCCTGGCCTGCCACCCCAGCAGAGCCTCTCACAAGAAGCCAGAGGAACCCCCACACCATGAGGGCCGCCATTTTCCACATCCAAACTCCCAACTCATCAGAGCTCCACCCAGCAGAAGAGCTGAGCACAAGCCTGGCTCACGCGGTTGCTTTTCAGCTGTGTGGTTCATCAACAAATGCTCGAGATTAGAGGCGACTACAAGAGTATCCCACCCGCAAGGCAGAGCCTGGCAAGCTACTCGTGTCGTATTTGATATGCCAAATACCAGTAACAATTATAGACATCATTCCCATGACCTGATGGAATGGTTTGAGGCTCTTTATGTTCCTGGAGCCATCAGATGCCCTTGGGCTACGAGCATGTGACAGAATGTATGGAGATGTTACTGACGCCCGTTCCAGCAAATCAATGATCACTGGGAAAGCAAGTGATACCAGTGAAGTGATACCACGAAACATGAGAAACTAGAAGAAATGGATAAATTCCTGGAGTCCTATAACCTCTCACTGCTGAAACAAGAAGAGCTGCAATACTTGAATAAGCCTATCACCATGGAGGAAATTGAAACAGTAATTAAAAGTCTGCCCAAACACAAAAGCCCAGGTCCAGATGGATTTACTAGTGAATTCTACCAAACCTTTAAGGAAGACCTACTGCCAGTCCTTTTCAAGCTCTTCCAGGAAATAGAAGAAACAGAAACACTCCCAAATAGCTTTTATGAGGCACATATCATCCTGAAACCCAAAGCAGTCAGAGACAACACAAAAAAAGAAAACTACAGACCAATCTCCCTCATGAACACAGATGCTAAGATCTTCAACAAAGTACTAGCAAACAGAATCCAAAGACTCATCAAAAAGATTATACATCATGACCAATTAGAATTCATCCGGGAATGCAAGGATGGTCCAACATTTGCAAGTCAATCAACATAATACATCATATAAATAAGAGAAAAAATAAAAACCATATGATATTATCAATAGATGCAGATAAAGCACTTGACAAGATCCAACATGATAAAAAAAAACTCCATAAAAGGGAATTGAAGGAACCTTTCTCAATATAGTCAAAGCCATCTACCAAAAGCCCACAGCAAGTATCATTCTCAGTGGAGAAAAACTGAAAGCCTTCCCCTAAGATCGGGGACAAGGCAATGTTGCCCATTCTCACCACTTCTATTCAATATAGTACTGGAAGTACTTGCCATAGCAATCAGAGAAGAAAAAGACATAAAGGGCATCCAGATAGGCAAGGAAGAAGTCAAGCTATCATTATTTGAAGATGACATATTATACCTAGAGAACCCTATACTCTCTACCAAAAAGCTCCTAGAAACAATAGATACCTATAGTAGAGTGGCAGGGTGCAAAAAGCAATACCCAAAAAGTCAGTGGCTTTCCTATATACAAATAACAAAAGAGAAGAAAGGGATATTAAGAAGAAACGATCCCATTCACAATTGTGTCACAGAAAATCAAATACTAGAAATCAGCTTAACTAGGAGTGTAAAGGACCTGAACAAAGAAAACTATAAAACCCCTACTTCAAGAAATAAGAGAGGGGCTGGAGCCGTTTGCCTTGCATGCGGCCGACCGGGTTTAATCCTGGGCATCCCATATGGTCCCCCAAGCACTGCCAGGAATAATTTTTTGAGCAAAGAGCCAGTAGTAACCCCTGTGTGTCACTGGTTGTGATTCAAAAAAGAAAAAAAAAAGAAATAAAAGAGGACACAAGGAAATGGAAACACATTCCCTGCTCATGGACTGGGAGAATCAACATTGTCAAACGGTAATACTCCCTAGAGCTTTATACAGATTCAATACGGCCCCTATAAGAATTCCCATGATGGTGCTGAAACAATGTATGACTGAAACCCATACATGAACATCTTTGTACTTGTATATCTCACGGTATTATAATAAAATATTAAAAAAAGAATACCCATTACATTCTTCAAATAAATTGACCAAACACTTCTGAATTTGTATGGAATAATAAACCTCCACGGATAGCTAAAGCAATCTTTGGGAAAAAGAAGATGGGAGGCATCACCTTTCCCAACTTTAAACTGTACTACAATGCACTGTCACTGTCTTTCTGTTCATCATCGATTTGCTCGAGCGGGCACCAACATCTCCATATGTCCTGTCTCATGCAAGTAGAGCCCAAGGGCATCTGCTTGCTCCAGGAACATAAAGAGCCTCAAACCATTCCATCAGGTCATGGGAATGAGGTCTATAATTGTTACTGGTATTTGGCATATCAAATACGACACGGGTAGTTTGCCAGACTCTGTCATGCGGGTAGAGCATTACTGCATTACTACAATGCAGTAGTAATTAAAACAGCAAGGTATTGGAATAAAAACAGACCTATGGACCTATGGAATAGAGTTGAGTAATCTGATACCCATCCTCAAATACATGATCATTTAATCTTTGATATCACTGTATCACTGTCTTCCCGTTCATCATTGATTTGCTTGAGTGGGCCCCAGCAACATCTCCATATGTCCTGTCTCATGCTAGTAGAGCCCAAGGGCATCTGCCTGCTCCTGGAACACAAAGAGCTTCAATCCATTCCGGAATGAGGTCTATAATTGTTACTGGTATTTGGCATATCAAATACAACACGGGTAGCTTGCCAGGCTCTGCCGTGCAGGAAGCATACTCTTGTAGTCATCTCTAAGTCCAGCATTTATTGATGAACCCACGCGCCGCTTAGGCTGGTCTGCTGGGTGGAGTTCTGACGAGAGAGAAGTCCAAATGTGGAAAATGGAGGCCCTCATGGAGTGGGGGGGTCGTCTGGCTTGTTGCAAGGCTTTGCTGGGGTGGCGGGCCAGGGCCTGAACCCACCATCCCTCCTGGGCGCCTCGTGAGTGGCTGGGCATAGGGAGAGCCATTGGCAGCTCTGCCCCATGTCTGTGAGTCTTTGATAAAGGAGCAAAAAGTACGAAATGGAGCAAGGAAAGCCTCTTCAACAAGTGGTTGAAAACTGGACAGCTACATGTAAAAAATAAATTTGGACCTCTGTCTAACATCATGCACAAAAATCAGATAAAATGGATTAAAGATATCAATATCAGACCTGAATCCATAAAGTACATCAAAGAGAATATAGGAAAAACCCTCCACGACACTGAAGCTAAAGACATCTTAAAAGAGGAAACACCACTAACAAAGTAACTAGAAGCAAAGGTAAACATATGGGACTACATGAAACTAAAAAGCTTCTTCACCTCAAAAGAAACAGTGGGACTCTCATCCATTGCTGGTGGGAATGTCGACTGGTACAGACTTTTTGGAAAACAATATGGACATTCCTCCAAAGACTAGACATTGAGCTCCCATTTGACCCGGCCATACCACTTCTGGGAATATACTCTGGGAAGCCAAAAACACACAGCAGGAACACCATCTGCACTTTTTTCATAGTAGCTCTATTCACAATAGCCAGAATCTGGAAACAACCAGAGTGCCTGAGAACTGATGACTGGATAAAGAAACTGTGGCACATTTACACAATGAATACTACACAGCTGATAGGAAAAACGAAGTTATGAAATTTGTTTATAAATGGATGGACATGGAGAGGATCATGCTGAATGAAATTAGCCAGAGGGAAAAGGACAGATATAGAATGACTGAATTTATTTGTGGAATATAAAAAAATAGCATGATACCAATATCCAAGGCCAGACAAAACAAGGATCAGGAGGTCTTGCAAATGGGTAGAACCTACTGCAAATGTGTGGGAGTCAGAGGTTAGGCAATATAGAGAAAGGAACAGTGTACTAATAATTATTGTAAATGATAATACCGGCGTAGTACTGAGCATTGAAAGTAGGCAAAAGGATATAATAACTTCTAACTGTATGTATTGCAAGCCACAATTTGTAAAAGAAGGAAGAGAGAGAGAGAGAAGTGAAAATTGACTGCCATAGATGCAAGCTGAGGGAGGGGGAGAAATCATGGGACATTCACTTGTATCACTTGTCTTCCTGTTGTTCATTGATTTGCTCAAGCAGGCACCAGTAACATCTCCATATTCCTGTCGAAAGAAAGTGTAGCCCAAGGGCATCTGCTTGCTCCAGGGACAGGAAGAGCCTCAAACCATTCCTTCAGGTCATGGGAATGAGGTCCATAATTGTTACTGGTTTTTGGCATATCAAATAAAACATGGGTAGCTTGCCAGGCTCTGCCGTGTAGGTGATATACTCTCAGTAGAAGGCTCTCATCTCAAGCATTTACTGATGAAACTTAAAGGAGAAAGATCAGGTTTTCTCTTGGGTGGAGCTCTGAGGAGCAGTGGAGTCTGGATATTGAGAATGACTGACCTCATGATGTGTGGGATGCTCTGGCTTCTTGTTAGGCTTACTGGGATGACAGGTATAAGCTAGAACCTGCCTAGAACTGTATACAGTGTATAAATGTGAAAGATCCTGGGAAGGACCTGATCCTAAAATCTAGTACTATCTAAGACTGTTGCGTGGCCACTCTGGCGGCCACATGCCAAAGAGCTGTGGGTCTGGCGTTGGTCTCTCTTCCGGGATAGCTGGCATGGAGGTGGAGGAAAAGGCAGGGGAGCACAAATCCCCGCCTCCAAGGGGACATTGGTAGAGAGAAATGGGCCCTGGTGGAGGGATGGGTGTTGGAACACTGTATGACTGAAACCCAGATTTGAACACTGTGTATCTCATGGTGGTATAATAAAAAATTTAAATAAAATAAAATGCTCTAATATAGTTCTACTGAGTTACTAGAATGAACTTAATTAAAATTTTCTGAAAAATACCCAATTGAATGTTTCATACCCTCAAATTATTTATTATACAGATTATAGTATACTTTTTATAAAACCAATTCAGGTTCTATGAAATGTGTGCATTACAGTTTTATGTGCTATTTTATTTGCAATTAGATTAGTCATAAAATTGCTGTTAATTTCATTTAAATGGGCTATTTTTATGTACGTGCACCTACAGTTAAGTTACAGGTAAATTGTTGAAAAAGAAACCTAGGGCTGGGCGCCATGGCTCCAGTAGCAACACATGTGTCCTGCTGTGCAGGGTCCTGAGTTTGATCCCCACCACACGATGCCTGTCCCTGCATACAGCATACAGACAGTTAGGGGGCCCCCTCAGCACTGCTGGCTTTGACTTATATATAATTTTGTACTAAAATTTTCAGTGTTTTAAAGAATTCCTGGTAGGGGGACAGAGCAATAGTACAGCAGGTAGGGCACTTGCCTTACACGAGACCAACCTGGGTTCAGTCCTCGGCATCCTATATGGTCCCCTAAGCACCACCAAGAATATATCCTGAGTGCAGAATCAGGAGTAACTCCTGAGCATTGCCGGGTTTGACCCAAGAAGCAAAAAAAAAAAAAAAAGAATTTATAGCAAACCACTTTATTAGAAGCAGCATGCATTCAGTAACATTATTACCATTTTATTTTATTTTAATTTACTTATTTATTTACTTATTTATTCTACATGGCAGAGCCTGGCAAGCTACCCGTGTTTTATTTGTTATGCCAAAAACTCGTAACAATTATGAACCTCAATTCCATGACCTGAAGAATGGTTTGAGGCTCTTCCGGTCCCTGGAACAAGCAGATGCCCTTGGGTTACACTTGCTTGTGACAGGACGTATGAGGATGTTACTGGTGCCCGCTCAAGCTAATCGATGAACAACAGGAAGACAGTGATACTTACTCATTTTTCTTTTTTAGGTCATACCTGGCAATGCTCAGGGGTTACTTCTGGCTCTTCGCTCAGGAATTACTCCTGGTGGTGCTTGGGGACCATATGGGATGCTGGGGATCAAACCCAGGTTGGCCGTGTGCAAGGCAAATGCCCTACTTGCTGTGCTATCACCCGCCCCCCACATTATTCTTGTATCACTTGTACACATGTCTTCCCATTGTTCGATTTGCTTGAGCTGGTGCCAGTAACATCTCCATTAATTGAGATTGAGGTCCATTATTATTAATGTTTTTGGCATATGAAATACAGCATGGGTAGTTTGTCAGGCTCTGCCATGGCTCTGGGTCATCCCAGGGGCCCAGTATTTTTCTGTCAGACCATCAATCATCCAGGGCCCCACGGGGCAGAACCCTGGGTGTAGACAAGCCTGTCTCCTGTCTGCAACCTGCCAATGCAGCCGGGCACCGCAGCCACACCTGCAACACCTTGAGGGGCAGGCCCACATTATTACTATTTTAATTTTAGCTTTTGACTATTGCCGGGTACACCCGGCAGAGCAGAAACCAGCTTTCATCGTTGAACCCCCCTGCACTCCATGGACCACGAGAGCAACTTCCGACCTGAGTCTACCATCCCGATGGAGCCTCGGAGGAGGCCAGAGAAACCCCCACACCTTGCTGGCAGCGATCTGTGTCACAATCCACACTCTGCAGCTGGTAAGATCTCCCCCAGCATATTAATCCAGTCTCCAGCCCACAGATTAATCCAGTCTCCAGCCCAGCTTGTCAGAAACCCAGCCTACAAGGACCCGCCCTGCAGAGACCCGCCCTTCAGAGGAGAGTATTTCAAATCCAGGAATGCTTGAGCCTAAGACACAGGTACACCCGGCAGAGCAGAAACCAGCTTTCACCGTTGCGCGCCGCAAGCGGCCGCACAATTTACCTCCAAACTAGCACAAATATTCTACCCACCCCTCTGAGAGAGCCCCCACAAAGCAATGAGAATATAGTGCCCGCATGGCAGAGCCTGGCAAGCTGTCCGATGCGTGTTCGATATGCCAAATCCATTAACAAAAAATGTTTATTTTCCTGACCCGAAAGAGCCCTTAATACGGCAGCAGTAAGAAAGGCAAACAAGCAGTGCCTGATAAAATTTCACGGCTGTCCTAGGCTGCCAAAACGAAGAAGGACTAAAATGACTGTCTGTACTTTCAATGCACGTACACTGGCAACGGAAGCATATATTGAGGATCTGATGCTGCAAGCAAGAAAGATCAAGTCACGACATCATTGGTCTGACTGAGACGAGGAGGCGTCAGTCGCATCATGCTGTATTTGACACCGGAGAAGAATTGTTCCTTGGAACATGTGATGAAAGAGGCATCGGTGGCGTTGGTGTCCTTGTCAACACGAACATGGCTGTCAACATTGATTCATTTGAATGCCTAACAAACCGAATAGGACGATTACACTTGAGGAGATGTGGCCCACTGCCAGCAATTTCTATCTTCATTGTCTATGCACCAACATCCACATACAAAGAAGATGAAATTGAGAAATTCTACATGGAATTGGAGGAGTTCTATAAAAAAGATCACACCTTCTACAAGATCATAGTCGGTGATTTTAATGCCAAGATAGGACCGAGAAGATCGGCTGAAGAACTCCACATCGGGACCCATGGCCTAGAATGGAACGAACAGGGTGAGAGACTATCTGAGTTCATCATGTCCACCAAGACTATTCATGGGAACTCACAGTTTCAGAAGGCTGAAGTGAAACGTTGGACATGGGAATCTCCTGGCGGACAGTTCCACAATGAAATTGACCACATCATCTTCAATCGACGGTTTTGTCTGACCGATGTTGCTGTCGTCCCCCAAATTCCAGACAGGATCGGACCACCGTCTCCCTTCGTGCAAAATTCTACTTCCCGCAATGGGGAGAAAAGGCTGCAAAGTTTAAGAAGAGAACTCCCAGAACGACCACCAACTGGGAACTCTTTAGCACCATTGCAGCAACGTGGGAAGATACCATCATTGATGACATCGATGAAGAATACAACCGACTGGTTCAGCACCTCCATGATTGTGCGAAGAATGCCGAGAGAGAGAAAAACACAAAAGGACGCTTTGTCTTCAGAAACTCTTGAGCTCATTCGCCAAGCGTGGCAAGGCGCGAGCCTCAGGAGACCAAATGCTAACGTCCAAGCTTGCTAAACAGTGCAGAGAAGCGATAAAAGCAGACCTCAAAGACAGAAGAGCAGAAATACTGGAAGATGCAGCAGAAGCCGGGAAAAGTATTCGCACTGCCCACCTGTCCTTCGCCAACTATAAGACCAAGATGACTGCCCTCCGACGCCCTGATGGATCTATCACATCTTCCAGAAAGGCAATGGAGAAGATTATCCAGGACTTCTACTCAAATCTCTTTGATAGCCACATCCACCTGCCCACATACCAAATTCCACAGGATGGATACGTCATTCCCAACGTTCTCCCTTCTGAAATAAGACATGCCATCTCATCGGTAAAGAAGGGAACAGCACCAGGCCCAGACAAAGTCAGAACCGAACATCTGAAGAATCTGCTGTCGGTGCTCATCAATACACTAGCTCGGCTCTTCACACGCTACCTGTCCGAATGCAAGGTGCCCTCCCAATGGAAAACCAGCAGGACAGTTCTACTGTTCAAGAAGGGAGACATTCATGACATCGGCAACTATCGCCCCATCTGCCTGTTGTCTGTCATCTACAAGCTGTTTACACGAAGTTATCCTGAACAGGATTAGCAGAACACTAGATGAAGGTCAACCATGCGAGCAAGCAGGTTTCCGGAAAGGATTCAGCACAATCGACCATATCCACACAGTAACCAAGCTCATCGAGGTTTGTAGGGAGTACAAGATGCCGCTCTGTCTCACGTTCATTGATTTACAGAAAGCCTTTGATTCTGTGGAAACTGAAGCAGTCATCGAAGCCCTAGTCAAACAGGGTGTTCAAACCCAATACATCAAGATCCTTCGTGAGCTGTATTATGGATTCACCACCAGGATCTCACCATTCTACAAAGAAGTGATCATTGATGTCAAAAGAGGGGTTCGACAGGGTGATACCATCTCACCAAAACTCTTCAGTGCCACCCTCGAGAACATCATGAGACAATTAGAATGGGAAGGAATGGGAGTGAAGATAGATGGTCGGCAACTACACCACCTCCGCTTCGCTGATGACATCGTTCTATTAACACCAAACATTAGCCAAGCGGCACAAATGCTGGCTGACTTTGACCGAGAATGTGGAAAGGTAGGTCTACAACTGAATCTGAAGAAAACTATGTTCATGAGAAATGAACTAGTTCCAGAGGCCCCATTCTCTCTCAATGGAACAAACATCTCTGAATGCAGCAGTTATGTGTACCTAGGTCGAGAAGTCAACATGATGAATGACCTAAAACCTGAGCTGCGCAGGAGGAAGAGAGCGGCATGGAATGCCTTCAAAGGCATCGAAGAAATAGCTAAAAGGACAAAGAACCTCCGGCTCCGGGCACATCTCTTCGACTCCACCGTTCTCCCTGCATTAACATACGCCTCAGAGACCTGGGCCCCTACGAAAGCAGGATGAGAATGCTATTCGGGTCTCCCAGAGAGGCATCGAAAGAGCTATGCTTGGAATATCACGCCTCACTCAAGTGAGAGAAGGAATCCGGAGTTCTGACCTCTGTCGCTATTCCAGAATCAGGGATGCTGTCTCGTTTGCCAAGGCATCGAAAATCAAATGGGCTGGACATGTATTGCGATTTGGAGACAACCGCTGGACTAGAGCCGTTACCAACTGGATCCCACGGGATGTCAAAAGATCACGTGGCTGCCCACCTACAAGATGGTCAGACTTCCTTGTCAAGACCCTGAAGGAACGGTTTGAGGCTCTTCATATTCCTGAATCAACCAGATGCCATTGGGCTACATTGGCACGTGATAGGGTCCAATGGAAATGTTACTGGCGCCCGCTCGAGCAAATCGATGAGTAACGGGATTCAAGTGATCAAGTGATCAAGTGACTATTGTTACCAGCCGTCTGATTTAGACGTTTATATCCATAGCCGATTGACAGGCTGTCCATGCGTGTTCTCCAGAACCCCAGAATGAGACCCTCTCAGTCACTAGTTCATGTTCAATTCTCCATAGCTTGAATGCCCTGGAATAAGAACCAAGTCCATTCGACCACAGACAACAGATGCAAACTAAAGAGTGGAGAGGCAGGAGGGGGCTGTGGCTCAGTGGTAGAGTGTGCGCAGCTCCGCATTCAGCCCCACTGACAAACACAAATACAGGAGGCAAATACCCAGCAGTGTAATAAACCTCTTCATATTGACACTGGGTTATACTTTATTAAAATCTGTTATTTTAGGGGAGGTTGTTTTAGGTTCAGTTTCCTACAGAAAAGAAAAAAATCACCCAGAATTTGGACCTTGAAAATATTTAAATAAAGAGAGACGCTGGGTAACTAAAAGAAGGGGAGAGGGGTTGGGGCTTGCCATTTCAAAGTGACTAAAATTAATTGAACAGACCCTTGACAGAAGGGGGAAATCTGGTTAAAGAAAATATTAAATAATGTGAATTATTAATGTAGATGTTGGGCTCTGAAAGTTGAATAGAATTTGGGGGGCATTCCTTTTAGAGAAGGCCCTGGATGTGGGATAGTGTGAGACCGAACAGTTCCTAAACAACAGAGTGTGGAGACACAGCACCATGGGAGGGAAAAAATCTTCAAAGTGAACTGGACTTTTTTTTAAAATATGTGTCAACACAAGAGTTTTTCAGTCAATAATCCAACCTGATACAATGTAGTGCATTGGGAATTAATGCAACATAGGTATGCTCATTTACAAAGAGGTGTGCCATACAGGCCGCTTTGTTCTTTATACAAGAAAATGAGATTCCTCCAACAGATGTTCTTAGAGTCTTGATGAACCAATGAATTTCCTTTAATAAACATACATGAGGCCATAGCGATAGTGCAGTGGGTAGGTAATTGCCTTGCATGAGTGCAACGAGTTCCATCCCGGGCATCCCATACGGTCCCCCTGAGCACCACCAGAGTAATTCCTGAGCACAGATCCAGGAGTAGCCTCTGAGCATCACCAGGTGTGACCCAAAAGGTAGGTAGTAGGTAGGTAGGCAGACAGACAGACAGACATCACTTGTATCATTTGTCTTCTTTTTGTGCATCGATTTCCTCGAGCGGGCACCAGTGACATCTCCATATGTCCTGTCACATGCTAGTGTAGCCCAAGGGCATCTGCTTGCTCCAGGACCATGAAGAGCCTCAAAACATACATCAGGAACCAGGATAATAGCTCAGGGCACTGGCCTTGCATGTGTAAAGGTCTGGGTTCTATTCCCAGTGTTGCTTAAATAGGTAAATAAATGCATAAACATACAGGCTTTGGGCCATTTGTAACAGTTACGTTCTTGTGAGTTTAAATAAAACCTTTATTTATTTATTTATTTTTTTTTTGCTTTTTGGGTCACACCCGGCGATGCTCAGGGGTTACTCCTGGCTCTGCACTCAGGAATTACTCCTGGCAGTGCTCGGGGGACCATATGGGATGCGGGGATCGAACCCGGGCCGGCACAGGCCGGCCGCGTGCAAGGCAAACGCCCTACCCGCTGGGCTATCGCTCCGGCCCTAAATAAAACCTTTATAGTTAAAACAGATGAATAGTTTGGGTCACCTTTTGTCCTGTCAATGATCCTGCTAGTACGAAACAAGTCATTGGTTTATTTCTAAGTGCATGTGCACACCCAGCCACTCTGTTTACTGTTGCTACACAGGAGAGGGCGTGCGGGGAACAGAAGCGGGAATAACCAGGGGAGCACTTGTAGCAGTGGGTCAATGGAGCAATTCTCAAGTAAAACATTTGCATTTAAAGATGAGTAAAAGAAGAAGGCTCTCGGTGGGCAGATGTGAGGTGGCACCGGAGGGCCCAGTGGCCAGGGGTCGGTCCAGGTGGGAGAAGCTGGTCTCAGAGAAGATGAAGGCATAGCTCAGAAAGAAGCAGATAGAGGAGGGCGTGAGAGCATCCTGGTGTGTGAGCAATGAGGAGGGCGTGAGAGCATTGCTGGGTGTGACCCAAAAAGCATTCAGGATAAGTGAGCGGTGGGGGCGCTGCTTAGAGAAGATGGGCTGAAGGAAGCTGCTTGAGTAAACCGGAATGAGCCAGGGACCTGCCACGCGATTTCTGGGCAGAAACAACAGGATGGGGCTCCAAGGAAGATAAAGGATTGCAGGAAGAGAAAGTGGAGGAGGGGCAGGAGGGAGAGAGTGGAAGGAGGGGAATTCATCAGGTGAAGGGTGGGCATCCATGGGGCCTGAGAGATGGTACAGCAGGGAAGGCAGTTGCCTTGCATGGGCCAACCCAGGTTTGATCCCGACACCCCCTATTGTCCCCCGAGCACCGCCAGGAGTAATTCCTGAGTGCAGAGCCAGGAGTAACTCCTGAGTATCACAGGGTGTGACCCCAAAAGCAGAAAAAATATTGTGAGCATCCAGGTTTCTCACACCCTCTTTCTCCTCCAAGCCGAGCTATGTCAATCCCCGGTTCCATCCAAAGCACCACATATGGTCCCTGAAGCACCACCAGAAATAATCCCTGAGCACAGAGGCAGGAGTAAGCCCTGAGCACTGCTGGGTGTAGCCCCAAAATCAAAACAAAGATCCACTACTCTGTTCACTTGGGGACCTTGCCCAATAAACTAGAGTGCTGATGTTTCCAATTGAGCTTTGCTCGTAGCAGAGAAAATGAGATCCGACAAGTTCCCATTACGCGGGCGTTCAGGAGCTGACAATGTTCCCGACCACCTGCTGTCATCTGGAGTGACAGAGATGGTGTCGGAACCTTGGTCAAGGTGCCGTCCTCTCTAAGATTATTTCGTTCATTCCCACTTCTGAGTTGTGTCTTCTTTTTTAAGCATCTTTAACGACTGCGTAAACCCTTATCATTTAGAATACTCTTAATTTCCTATGATTAGTTTGCAATTCCTAACATAAAACTCCCACAGTGTTTGTGCTGCCTTTCATGTGACAGAGACCTGCCGTGACTGTCAGCCCTTGCGGATGCCACGCCAGGCACCCCAACCAACTCTGTCTGAATGTGACTATCTGGAATTCAAATGAAACGGTTTTTGAGCTTTCGAGGTATTAAGCTGAGCGGCCCTGGCTGGCAGCCTATTGAGACCAGCCATAACTGAAATGTGCCACCAGGGTTCTGTGTGCCTTGACACTTTCCTTCTACAGATTTGAAAAAATGACATTTTCTAAAATGGGCCCAAAAATTTGAAAGTGTCTGAAATTCTTTTAGGACTTGTGTTACATAATCTCCTTTGACTGAAACTAAAATGTGAACTACTGAACATTTAGACAACAGAACCTAATCATAATAGTATAACAGAAATGAGTAGGAAACAGGTTTTTTTTTTTTTTACCAAATTTGCTATAAAAGAAGATTGCCGTTTTGCTCTAAGTTCTCCCGTCTGAGCCCTGTTGTGCACAAGGAAAGGGTCCCTGCATTTACTTATATTAATGAAATGGCTCTTGAAAGGGACTCAGCTTCATGCCCAAAGTGAGGGCCACAGGGCAGTAACATGCAAGGATTTCCAAAGCTTACCTCTGGGTTTAATCATGTCAATCTGTTCAGCAGATCTGCAGGCACTGTAGAGAGCCCCCCACTATCTGCTATTTCCTTTCCGTGGTTTCAGTTACCCACAGTGAACCTCAGCCTGAAAATAAGGTGTGTAGTCAGATATTTTGAGAGAGAGAAACCACATGTATTTAGATTTATTAAGTTATAGTTCTCATTGTCAAATCATTAGTTATTAATTGGTATACTATAGTCAGTCTCTTTCCATGTCAAACTTATTCATTAAATTTTTTGTTTTGTTTTGTTTGGGGCCATACCTGGCAGTGTTCAGGGCTTACTCCTGACTCTGTGCTCAGGGATCACTCCTGGCATGCTCAAGGGACCATATGTGGTGCTGGGGATTGAACCTGGATTCTATACAAGGCAAAAACACTCTACCCTCCATACTCTCTGTCTGGCCCCTGTATATTAAATTTATCATAGGTACATGCAGGAAAAAGTGTTATGGACAGGCAGTTTTGTGCTGTTGGCTGTATTTGGAATCCAACTGGGGGTTTCATAATTCAGCCCATGGATAAGGGGGAACTAGTCAATATCAGTAAGTATTATTAGTAATAATACCAAATTAAATTAATTCTGCCAAGAAAAACCCAAGTATTTGTCTTATCCAATCAAGCATTCTCAAATATTCACTTAATGTGTGCACTGTTGTGAGCAGAGAGCTGGAAAGATAGTTACAGGAGCCACCATAATTCTAATAGTAAACACCACCCAGTGCTTCCAAAAGGAGTGCCCCCTTTTGATATATGTTATTCACCAGACTGTACTCTGAATGTCGGGTGTGCATGTGTGTGTGTGTGTATGTGTGATCCAAGTATTGAACCCGAGTTCACACATGCAGGGCTGCATTCCACCACCATCTTCCTGGCCCTGAATGACTTCTGTTATTTTTTTTGCAAGTCAGCCCACCTTCACATGATGGTTTGCTGCGTCTTATTTTTTTAATACTACAAATAGATTGAACACCTACTTATTACATACCAAACTTTGCTCTAAAACTTTTTTTGGGTTATATTTGTGCTCTTATCAAGTTTATAAGTAGTGATGAGCCTCTAAGTTTATTTAACAAACTTCACCAACCCTGATGATCTACGGAAACCATGTCATCCAACACCAGGAGATTGTCAGGATGTACAATTCTTTTTTTGCTTTTTGGGTCACACCCAGCGTTTCTCAGGGGTTACTCCTGGATCTGCACTCAGGAATTACTCCTGGCGGTGCTCGGGGGCCATATGGGATGCTGGGGAATGGACAAAGGTAGGCTGCATACAAAGCAAACACCCTCCCCACTATTATACTATTACTCCAGCCCCAGGACATAGTTTTTTTTCACAGGTGCAAGCCATGGCATTGCAAAGCTATTTCATTGCAGCTACTGTGGGTAGAGCAAATATTGTCATTGCTGCGGGAGCACCACTCAGGCACACCTCAAAGTTCCAGTCAAAATTGGCAGGAAATAGAAGCAGCTGAGGGAAAGGCCCCACCCTGTTTTGCTGTGTGAGAGATGAATGGCAGATCAGCCAGGCTGTGGAGAAATTTGCAGGAATTAATATTTTGGTGAATCATGCGGAGCTATCGACACACTGGAAATGCCCAAGAAGAGAGTGAATTTGATGTTGAATGTCCACACAAGAGGCACTTAGCTTGGGTCAAAAACGTGTACTCCTTGGGGGCCAGAGCGATAGCCCAGCGGGTGGGGCGTTTGCCTTGCACGCGGGCCGGCCCATGCCGGCCCGGGTTCGATCCCCGGCATCCCATATGGTCCCCCGAGCACCGCCAGGAGTAACTCCTGAGTGCAGAGCCAGGAGAAACCCCTGAGTATTGCCGGGTGTGACCCAAAAAGCTAAAAAAAAGAAAAAAAAGTGTACTCCTTATTTGAAAGAGTCAAGTTGCTCATGTCCTCAACGCCAGTCCAACGCTGAACCTAGACCCATAGTGTTCCAGGCAGTTCTGTGCTTGTACTATTGCTAACTGCGGCATGCCTGTGTGTGCGCTTGGTCTGGCAGAAGAATTTAAAGGTGAAATTATAGTTAATGCGTTCTGCCCCAAAACCGCCACCCTCCTGCTGCCTGGGAGGATCTGGCATTAAAAGCCAAGGTAGGAGAGTTGGTATCACTGCAGAGGGTGCTACTGCAGAGTCCATTTGCAAAAACCCCAAGAGTTATATTGGTCACTTTATTATTGATAAGAATACTTTTGTTGTTGTTGTTGGTTTGATTTTTCTTGGGCCACACCTGGCGATGCTCAGGATTTACTCCTGGCTCTGCACTCAGAAATGACTGCATTTTAAAGAATCAGGAAAAAAAATAAAGGTGTTTTGTAAGGAGCTGGAAAATAGGGAAATTAATTTGTACAATTCTTTTATTTTGGTTTGGAGAGCACTTTCAACGGTGCTCAGGAGCTACTCCCAGCATGGTGTAATGGTTCACTCCTCATGGTGTTCAAGGGACCATGCAATGCCAGGGATGGAACAGGTGCCTTCTCTCTGCAAAGCTGGGCCCCCTGAGCAGTACTTCCGCCCCCTGAAAATGTGTAGTCTCTATTCTGGGCAGCCATTTATCCAGGTGAAAGTTAGGAAGAGACAGAGAAAGTTAGGAAAGTTAGGAAGTACAGAGAACTATAAAGTTGTCTATAGTGCAGTGGGGAAGCATACAGTAAGAAACAAATTCCTCTTAATACATGGTTGTCTGACCAAATGGAAGAGAAAATGTTAATCTGAATATTAGAAAAATGAGGACAGAGTACTGAATGCACTTAGCTCAGTTCACGAAGGACATTATAAATAGTAATTGAAAATTTCAATTTAATAGCAACTAGCAAGTAGGAGCCATTGTAGCCTTGGAGAACAGACAGGATGTTTAGCTTAGTCACAGAACTGAGCTTTCTTATTACCAAAAACAGCTGTTGGTGGAAGATAATTTTTTATTGCTTTGTGTAGAAATGAAGGAGACATGAATTGGAGGTTAGTTTCTTAAGAGATGATTGTTTCAGCCCCGGCCTTCAGGCCCTGCTCTAGGGTTATTGAAATGAGGAGAGGCGATGGATATTGAGGAATAGACTGTGGAGAGGAAACGAGGTGAGAGGATGATGTATTGGAGAAGAGAGAGATTGAAAACGACTCTAACATTTGGGTGAGAGAAAACAGAGGGAAGTGATGAGAGTATCTTACAGGTAAATTTCCATCAGAAGGAATTCAAAGCCGTCGCTGAATTATTTAGTTGTAATGAAATGTAAAATTGAATGTGCTGTTGGAAATCGGATCCCCAGGCTTTCGGGTCTAGAGCCGGAACAGCTGCGCCTAGTTTCTTTGTGGTAGATTAGCAAGGGAGAAGAGGAACTTTGCAGAAGGCGTTATACACACATCACTTACTTCTACCGCTTTTCTTTTTCTATTCCTGGATGTTTTCCCTGAGTTTTAATTCTGGTAGAGAGCTTGGGTGGTTTTTATTTAGGTGATGTTGATATATGGGGGGGGAGAGAGGAGCTGCCGGATCATCATTGCTTGATGGGAAGGCAGTGGACTATAAAAAGCACACTTACCACTCAGCTTTCCTCAAAGGAAAAAAGAGGACCTTTCCAAGGTGCTCTCCTTAGAGGTAATAATCACAGAAACCACCCCCGGAGCCACTGAAAGCTGTTTGCTTACGACGGAACAGGCAAAGCCTTACCTCGTTGGCCATCACCATCCATAAAGAACTTTTAGCAATAGCATCATTGTACTGGGGCTTTCTTGCTCTTAATGGATCACTCTGGGCGACCCTACGAGCCAGGGCTGATTGCTGTGGGACCCAACGTTATGCAGCAAAGTAGTTGAACTGCTTTTCTAATAAAAGCACCCACGTTGACTTTATTTCCTCCAAGAGTTGACGTGGCATCACACTTGGCTGCTTTATGCCCTGCAGGCTGGATCACAGGGCTTACAGGGCACACTGTGGTTCCTGCTAAAATATTTGCACTGATGACTGGCAAGAAGTTGAGTTTTTAATGTAAATGTAAAAAAAAGGGAAATAATAACAACATAAATTTGCATCACCTCAAATCCTCTAACATATTCTAGTATACTAGCTTCCAGTCTGTGTATGCTTCTTTTTTTGCTTTATTCCAGAAAAAATCAGTCTATTTTTTTCAGTCTATTTTCAAAATAATGGTATTTTGAAAAAAAGTCATTCTTTGAAATAATCATTAATATTAGATTAAAATAAATTCTAGTCCTCTTACTATCTACAAATAAAAATATGGATTACTAGAGAGTAATGTTTTTGGAAAGAATGGATTTGTACAGTTTTTTTTTTAAGGAAAAAATTTTGGGGTCTATTTCTGGAAATAAGTCTCACTAGGTGTTCCCCCAAAAAAAAACTCATTTATTTTATAATAACCCCAAATTGGAAATGACACACTCTTTCTGACAGTTCTGGCCTCACAAAAGGAAGTCTCCAATGATCGCTCATTCCAAAAAAATTTGAAATAAATGAAAAGAAGTAAACAAAATAAGAACATGTGAGCTGGCGCAGTGATGGAGCTGGTGCCCATGGAATGCGACAGGCATGGAACTGCTTGAGGAAGTTGTGGATTAAGAAAATGAATTTGGAACTTTGTGTCTTGGGAAGAAAAGTCTGGGGTTACCCAAATACTTACAGGGGCTGAAATGGCTCTTAGTCTGTCTGCTAAAAGAAAGGTTATTCAATTTACACGTTAGGGCCATAGAATTTCTAACCAATTAAATTGAGGAAATGGATCTGAAGGAGTGTATTTACTCTCCCAAAGATTAGAGGCATCTGAAAGGCCAGATACATGATGTAGAGCAGCTGTGTATTTAAATGTTTGAATAAATAAAGGAATGTATTCATTGTGCTTGCAGCGAAATTGATAGCACTCAATGCATATATTAGAAAAGAGAAAGATTTAAAAATCGACTTTCTAAATGTCCTCCTTAGGAAACTAAAAAAAAAAGAAAATAAAAGTCCAAATTAAGTCCAGATAACAGAAGAAAATAAATGACTCAGCAGAAATAAAAGCAATTGGAAGTAGGAAAACAGTAAAACTAGGTACTGGTTCATTGACAAAATCATTAAGATTGATAGGCCTCCAACAAGATTAAAAAGAAAACAAGAACTCAAAATAAGAGCAGCTCACTATAGAACCTTTGCACACGTCAGAATCATAATAAAAAAACGAATGCTACGACTAGCTTTCCTACCTATGGTTAGATCACCCTTTGTTCACAGCCCTGGGTTTTGTATTGCAAATGAAATGTTTTTCTCTTTCCTACATGCCCTTTGCATATGCTTATGTTAGAGCAACATCCTTTTGTATAGACACAGGAAGACAGTTAAGGTCTTTTATATCATTTGTGATATAGGAGTTAATTAACTTTGTATATCATTTGTGATATAGGAGTTAATTAACTCTGAACTATTTATTCCTGTGCATCGTCATATTTCCTAATTTCTTATTTTACCTGCTTTACCAGCAAGAAGGAATGGACATTCTTAGCATCGGCTATAGGCAGCCTTCCTTAGAAAATCTGCCCTCCTCCTTCCTTACCATCTCAGCTTTGGGAACAAAGTCTGAACCAGTCTCCATTAGTAGACCATGTATCATGCCCCACTGGGTAGGTGTCTGGGTGGGGAGCTACTCCCTAGTTTCACATTCCCCATCTGGTTCATTGTGAAATGACGGCTTCAAGCATCTGTTTAATGGACAGTGCGGGGAGGGTTGGGTCACACCACTGATGCTCAAAAGGCTATTCCTGGCTCTGTGATCATCACTCCTTGTGGGGCTCAGAGATGTAAGCTGTTCTGGGCCTGGAACCGGGGGCAGCCACATGCCAGACCAATGCTTTACCCCCTGTGCTCTCTCTCCAGCCCTAACATGGCAGCGTTTCTATTGACTCATTCTGTTATACCTGCTTTATTTTTTTCTGAAAAAAATGCTATTCACACATATGAGGCTGGAGCTGGAGGCAGTACCATTCACGCACTGCCTCTTGTCCCAGCATCTATATTATTAATAAGACATCAGGATCTCGATACTAACAGTAGCATCACCGTGGAGGTGGGGGAGGAAGGAATGTTTTAGATCTGGTTTCTTCTAACTTATATCTGTTTCCACATTATATTGCTCTTGTAAATTTTTTATTAGTTTGGAGATTTATAAAGAAAAAACTGTCTCATTAGGAGATGAAATGATGTGCTGCCTTTTTTCTCTGCATTCCGGGACCAGGAGTCAGCGCAGAATAGTTACACCTCCTCTTGTAGCGCTTTATTTCTCCTCGATTCTTTAACCGAGCACGTAACAGTTTGTGGGTTTTATGCTTATCATTATTCTGAAGGACAACTGGAGATGCCTCAGAGTTTGTATGCTATTAGCAAAATGCTAGAATAAAATTGCTTCAAGTTCCCCCTTTTTAGGTCTCCTAAAGGTACAAGTTTGTCTTCTCTATGTTTAAAGTCTGCTTTTCAAATCTCTGCTCTCGTGTTCTTTGCCCTTTAACCATATAGAGATAGACATACACACAAATAACCATATATATATATCCAACTACTCTCCATTCACCACTGCATGTGTGTGTGTGTGTGTACACACACACACACACACATATGCAGTGGTGAATTCTTGTAGTCACCACTACAAGAGTTCACATATATATATATACATATATATATATATATATATATATATATATATATATATACATGTATTTAGAGGTGACTACAAGAGTATGCCACCCACATAGCAAGCCTGGAAAGCTGCCCATGTCGTAATTTATATGCCAAATGCCAGTAATAATTATGTTAGGTCATTCCCATGACCTAATATAATGGTTTGAGGCTCTTTATGTTCCTGGAGTGAGCAGATGCCCTTGGGCTCTACTAGCATGAGACAGTGTTGCAGGACTCCTCTAAGAGCCTCTGCATCTTCTCTGGATTGCCTCCTGCAAATCACTTCGTAGATAACGGGGTAGTCTAAATGTGGCAGTTTATCTGACCATGTATTCTGTACTAGCTGGTATAAATATTCTCTCATGCTACCACAAACATCGTGGGACTAGCTAGATCTTACCAGCATATTTGCCTGGCCACATTGGATCTCTAAGTAATTAGACCAGAGAGAAATGTTGTTTGCCTCCAAGCAAGCAAGCAAGGCTCCCTGATAACTCAAAGGCAACTAAAATACAAAACTACCGTGAAGTAGACAAGACTTGTGAAGGCTTGGAGAAATACTTAACTGGCATTAGTATTAGTCTTTGGTACAGAGACATGCTATCTCAGAAACCCCCTTCTCTACCCTATAAAGGCATTTCCAGGCAGATCTTGGCTCTAAACATTAGCATATAATAGAGCCTAGGTGAGATGCTGGGGGAAATTACCTAAGGGCATTTAACCTTTCCTGCTTCCCATAATAGTGGCAGGTCTGAGTTGCAGGGGTATAAAACCAGCCTGCTTCCTCTCTCTCGCCCCTTTTCCTCTTTTTGCCATTTTGGCTTCCCTTGGCATTTTGTTTCTCCGTCTTCTCCATTCTCTGTTGGGCCTCAACACATGGTGGCAGCCATCTTGGCTTACACGTGGCTGGGGCCAAGCTGGGAACCCAGAGTCCGGAGATTTTCCCTGCTCTTGGATTGTATATTGGAACCTGTGATAAGTAAAGCCTTTTAAAACTGCATCGGATTCCTGAGTCTTCATCCATTCCCCGCCGGCCCCGGAGGTAGAAGGGAACTTCGCTTCCCGGCACTGTTAGGGACCCCAGCGGCGTCCCTGACAAGACAGGACATATGGAGATGTTACTGGAACCCGCTCAAGCAAATTGATGAACAGGAAGATAGTGATAGTGATATGTATGTGTGTGTATATATACATATATGTATGTATATGTACATATATACATACACACACACACATCCAACTACTCTCCATTCCCCACTGAATCACTTATCACTTCTCAGAAGTCAGTAGGCGGTGAGTCTCCTGTTGTGAGATGAAGGCCTGCGGCTCCCAGGAAGTTTGGTCACCACTGGAGCTGTGCTCTGGAAATTCCACAGCTGAAGCCTATTGATATGATCCTGCTTCCTGCCTGGAAACCCCCAACCCATAACATGTGAGTGTGAGCTAAGCCCCCTGTTTTAAGGCAAGAGATAGTAAGGAAGGGTCCTGGCCTCACTGCCCGCAGGAGGATTGGCTGATGCCTGCATGGAAACTTACTCTACTTCACTTTCTCCCTTGGTCCAACATTCCTCTCTTGGTTCTCACAGATCCACCCCTGAATAAATCTCCCACATTCAAATCTGAGTTTTACAGTCTGTCTCTAGGGGAGCCCAACCCATGACAAGGGCTTTTCCACTAGTCAGGATAATAGGGCTGGGGAGATGGCCAGGACAGGAACGCGTGCTTTACATGATGCGACCCTGAGAACAGAGCTACGTGGTCCCCAAGAACTGCTGAGAGAAACTCCTGAGCACCATGCCTAGAGGGAGCCCCTGACAATCACCAGGTATAGAGCCCCAGATAAAATAAATAAAATATAGGACAACCTCAGTAACTCTGTATTAATAAAAATTCAGACAGCAATTGAGGCAGCTCTTTACCATTGATGAATCTGGATACAGAGTATACGTGAGAATTCTTTGTTCTGGTCCTGCAACTTTTCTAGAAGTTTCACACTGACACAGAATGAAAGGTTAAGATTCAGAATAATATCTATTATTTGATGATGCTTCAGTGTAATTATGCTCTAAAAAGTGATATGATTAAGGTTCCAAAGTCATATTTCTATAAAAGTTAGATGAGACTTTCATCTTTTATCAGTTCTCCATTAGTCTGGGGAATATTTTCTGTGATGGAGACAGTTATATTTTAGGGTCAACTTTGTTAACTAAATTACTTCACTTACTACGCGGCTCCTGAAGAGACGCTGCCAGTATCTAGTCACAGCGTCTTCTGGGGCTAACAAAGTGGATCCGTTTGGGAATTGAGGCTAAGTGGACCAATTTGGGAATTTGCACAGCCTGTGGAGCATTTTCATTCCAAACGGTGGTTTGAATGTCAGTTTTATCTCATCTTAGAACTGTCCCCAGTTCTTCTCTGTGGTGTTATCTGAATGGTACAGGCGCACCGAGGTCTTCAGCCTCTCCCGATAGTTTCTACAAAGCCCCTACAGCCTTGATATCGAAGCCCTCATTTTCAAATGACTCAATAGCTTTGTTTCCGGAAGGAGCTTCCCTTCTTCCTCTGAGGTCTCTCATTCACTTATTAGGTCTTCTGGGTCTGGAAACCTCTCAGTCAGTTGATAAGTAGCTTATGACACCAAACGCATTTTTATTTTCACTGAGGAACTAAACATATGTTTGCCCCTTCCGCTGATTTTTGAAAATCCAGAAATAAACTTGTGTAATCGCCTGTTAAATGAATCAAGCATGCCTCATTTCAAGTGCTGTGTTGTGCTGATACTAAAGAAACGTCTACAAGAATTCCACAGACCCACAGTGTTCTAACAGCTTGACTTGTCCTAATACGATTATTTAATATAGGTTTATAACATCTTAACTATTGTAGGTGAAATGTATCTCTAAATATACAAGGTATTTTTCTTTCACAATTCTTACTTTTCAGTTTTTCTCACACTTCAGAATTGCTTTCAATTTTTTTAAAAACTACTCTGTAATGTCTAAAATCTATGTCCGTATCTTTTGAATACTTATTCAAAAGTCCTTTTGAAAGGAACTTATTCAAATGGACTTATTTTTTTTAAACTGCCTCTGTAATGTCTAAAATCTAAGTCCATATCTTTTGCTTATTTGTTATCGAAAGTTCTGAGAGATAAGATCAATCATATGAGTCTGTAGCCTCAAACCGCTGCTGTTTCCAGTAATATAAAATATCCGAGACCAAAGGGAGTTCATTTTTATCATGAATTTTCATGTGAAGTTAAAAAATGAAAACTCAGAACCATAAATCCAAAATCCTTGTTTATTCAGTATCTTTGGCCTATTTTGCACTTGTTTCTTTGCCCTGTAGTTCCTTCTGCTTGGAATAATTTCCTCCTCTACATTTTTCAGGATTTTAGTATCCTTTAGAGCCTGATTCAAATTTTTCCTTTTTTTTTTTTTTAATTAAGGCACCATGACTCAGACACACGGGGCAGAGCTGCTACCAGCTCTCCCTGTGCTCAGCTGATCATGAGGCGGCCAAGAGGGAAGGTGGGTTCTGGCCCTGGCCCGCCATCCCAATAGAGCCTCACAAGAAGCCAGAGGAACCCCCACACCATGAGGACCGCCATTTTCAACATCCAGACTCCACAGCTCGTCAGAGTTCCACCCAAGAGCTCTGATCTCTCCCTGTTCATCATTAAATGCATGAGATGAGAGCCTACTGAGAGTATCCCACCCGCACGGCAGAACCTGGCAATCTACCCGTGTCGTATTTGATATGCCAAAACCCAGTAACAATTATAGACCTCATTCCCATGACCTGATGGAATGGTTTGAGGCTCTTTATGTTCCTGGAGCGAGCAGATGCCCTTTGGCTACAGTAGCACTTGATGGGACATATGGAGATGTTACTGGTGCCTGCTCGAGCAAATCAATGACCAACGGGAAGACAATGAAGTGATACAAGTGAAGGCAAGATTTAAAAAGTGGTTCATAGTTGACTCTCAGACATACTCTATCCCAGCACCAACCTCTCTACTGCTGCCAACTGCCCTCCAGTGTGCCCAGGGTCCCTCCACCCTCTAGTCTGTCTCCTTCACAGGCACATTTCTAAGTTTGGTTGTTGGAGTTTGGGTCTTAGATTTTACTTTCTATTTATGGTTCTTTCTGATTACTCTGGTACACATTGTTTTTTTCCCCTCTCCTTAGAATGTCTATTCTTAAAGTGAGTTAATTGAAGGAAATTTGGCCTATAATTATCTCATTGTTTACTATAAATCTGTATAAGTCTGTAAGAATTATTTCCTAGTCAGACTATAAATTTTTTGAAGGCAAGGACTATAACTTAAACCATTTCTTATTAAGCCATTTCTTCATCTACTTTTCTCGCATAACTCCTAATATTAATTTGAAAAATCACATTCACGTTGTAAATCTTTACACATTTGTAAGCTGAGATGCCTGATTTTGTCATTTGTATAAATAACTGCAAGGGGTATAGTTCGAAAATTTGACATTAAAGAAAACAAAACAAAGCAAAATATTCTATGGATATTTCCAGTCCATCTGAAGGTTAAATGTTGCTATAATTGCTGCCCATATTATTCATTTGACAAAAAATATATGCAAACTTCTCTCACTTGGAAATTTTTATCACCCTCTTTTCTCCTTGAGGTGATATTTCTAGTCCACATGCCTCATGGAATCTTGTTTTACTACAGTATTTTAATTTTATTTTATACTTGGGCCTTCGCTGGCAGTACTCCAGACTCACTACTCAGGGACTGCTTCCACTGCCTTGGGGAAAACCTAGGTCTCCTGCGTGCAGTTTCCTCTCCAGTCTGTTGGTTGGCCCTTCAGCCCCTAGAAAGTATTTTTTTTTTTTTGCTTTTTTGGGTCACACCCAGCAATGCTCAGGGGTTTCTCCTGGCTCTGCACTCAAGAATTACTCCTGGTGGTGCTCGGGGACCATATGGGATGCCGGGGATCGAACCCCGGGCGGCATGGGCCAGCTGCAAGGCAACGCCCTACCTGCTGGACCACTGCTCCAGCCCTCCCCCAGAAAGTATTTTTATGCTTGAAAATCTTCTCTACAGCAAATGGATGTATAAATTGAAATTTATTTTCTAAATATTCTGACCAGACAAAGTGGTAAAATATTCCTTCTAAATTGACATCATTTTAGTTGCTTTTAGTACACAATTGACCAAAGCCACATGTATGAATTTAAAATTTTATACTTCTTAAACATAAAGATTAGTTTTATTAGAAATGCATTTCTTTGTTTGATAGATGGAAATGTTTACTTTCATATGAATATTACTTATTGCTAGAAATAATCAGAGTTCTACATAAATTCTGTCTCTCATTCTTATAGATGTAAATGCTGTTCACATAAAATTGTAGGCGGGAGTAGAAAGCGTTATTATAGAACTGTCAGTCAATTCTATGAATTTCTTCCAAGCAATATGACAAAAATTATATAGTGATTTATTATAAATATGTTTTCCATCTCTTGTCAACTGTTAACTTGAGTAGGCCTTTAATGTCATTGAAAGCTAAGCACTGGAAACACCCTCGCTTAGAAAAAAAGATTTGGTATACTGTCATTTGGAGTAATTTGCTTTCTCGATTTCTGGGAGTAAAACCTAAAAAAATTATTATTAATTATACCTGTTATACTTTAAACAAATATGCTTAGGAAGGGTAGGGAAAATAAGATTAAATGTAACACATATGGTCAATACAATATATTTTTAAGAAAATGACTTTATTCTATCATTTGCTGTAAACGTATTTTTATTAGTTCTTCAGAGTTGCAGACTTAGTCATTCAGTTTTTGGGAAACATTTACCACACAGGATCTAGCTGAAAGCCAGCCTTTATTGTCAAAGAAACCAACAAATCAAATTAGATTTAAACTTCCTTTTTAGAAAACATGTCACTTCATGACTATGCTACCTGCACGGCAGAGCCTGGCAAGCTACCCGTGTTGTATTTGATATATATGCCAAATACCAGTAACAATTATAGACCTCATTCCGAATGGATTGAGGCTCTTTATGCTCCTGGAGCAAGCAGATGCCTTGGGCTCTACTAGCATGAGACAGGACATATGGAGATGTTACTGGGGCCCGCTCGAGCAAATCGATTGATGAACGGGAAGACAGTGAGACAGTGACAGTCACTTCATTAATAAACATGTAATAAGCATCACTTTTATTATATGTTTAAACATAGCATATAATAAACAAATATGAATAGACATGTGAAAGACATGTAAGTGGGATTACTTTATTGATTTACTGTCCTAAATTGTTCTCCTAAGAAAACTAAATACATGGACCCTTGGCATGAGCTCACTGGTTGATGAAATACAGGGATGTCAGTCAGGACACTGATCTCACTTGGAAGGCTGGGGTGTAAGACGTTCAGGAGAGGTGCAGCAGGGCCTGTTAATAGGACAGAGCTCAGGTGTGGAGGCCGATTTTTACATTTTTAAACTGCAGTTTCTATACTCTATTTTACCTTACCTAAAATAGTTATCTCGGGGTTGAAGCAATAGTACAGTGGGTAAGGGTTTGCCTTGCACATGGCCCACCAGGGTTCGATCCTCAGTATCTCATAGGGTCCCCCTAGCACCACCAGGAGGGATTCCTGAGTGCAGAGCCAGGAGTAACCCCTGAGCATCGCTGGGTGTGACCCAAAAAAGAAAAAAATAGTTGTCTCAAATAAAAAGCCACCATTTAGTACTGTTGGTAGGAGAGAGAACTGCAGTTGAAGTTGTAGTTTTAAAATGTTTGAATTAGTTTAAATTCGAATGGCCAAAAGGCATATGAAAAAGTGCTCTTCATCTTTAATCATCAGGGAGATGCAAATCAAAACAACAATGAGGTACCATCTCACCCCACAGAGACTGGCACACATCCAAAACAGCAAGAACAACCGGTGCTGGCGTGGATGTGGGGGAAAAAGGGACTCTCATCCACTGCTGGTGGGAGTGCCGACTGGTCCAGCCCTTTTGGAAAACAATATGGGCATTCCTCTGAAAGCTAGATATTGAGCTCCCATTTGATCCAGCAATAGCACTCCTGGGAATATACCCTAGAGACCGAAAAACACATAGCAGAAACACTATCTGTACTTCTTTATTCATCTCTGCGCTATTCACTATAGCTAGAATCTGGAAACAACCTAAATGCCCGAGAACAGAGGACTGGCTAAAGAAACTGTGGTTCATCTACACTATGGAATACTATGCGGCTGTCAGAAAGGATGAAATTATGAAATTTACCTGCAAATGGATGGACATGGAGTCTATCATGCTGAGTGAAATTAGTCAGAAGGAAAAGGACAGATATAGAATGACTGCATTCATTAATAGGATATAGATACCAGTGTTTTAATAAATATGGGAAATGGTAATGGCAGATTAAAACTCACCACTGAATATACACAAAGAGACTTAAGTGATAAACTCTAAATATCTGCAGGGCTAGCCACAATGTGTAAAATAAGAGGGAGAGAGATGCAGAGACAGAGAGAGAGATAGAGAGAGAAAGAGAGGAAACTGGGGTACCTGCTATTAAGGCGGGTGGGGGGATGGGAAGGGAGGGGTACATTGGTGGTGGAAATGGGGCACTGGTGGAGGGATGGGTGCTGGAATACTGTATTACCAAGAACCAATTATGAACACCTTTGTAATTGTATGTTTCACGGTGGTATAATAAAAAAATTAAAAAAAATAAAATGTTTGAATTTCTTATAAGGGGAGATAATGAAATGAGTAACAGTCATAGTTATCCATTGGCAAAGGTGTATATTTTGCAGATAAAACAGATCCTTAGGGTTAGAGAAATAGTACAGCGGGAGGGTGCTTGCCTTGAACGTAGCCAACCTGGGCTTGATTCCCAGCCTCCTGTAAGGTCCCCTGCATGCCATCAGCAATAATGAAATTACCCCTTAGCATCGCCAAATATAGCCAAAAAACCAAACCAAAAAAGAAGTAGCAATAATAAAATGAGTCTTCCAAAATGATGACTTGAAAAACACTGAGCTAACATGAAACATTCCCACTAAGGCCTGGGGGGCAGTGCCGGGGAACAAGTCCCAGGCCTCATCCCTACATGGCATGTGGCTCTGTCACTGACCTCTCTCCCTGGTCCCAAACATTATTCTTTTATTATTTTGTTTGTTTGCATCGGGGTCACCCTGACTGTGCTCAGGGCTTGCTCCTGGCTCAGTATGCAGGGATCACTCTAGGTGGTGCTCAGGGCATTACTGCAGTACCCAGGATGGAGCTGGCAATAAGTATTTGTTTATCTTTTTCTGCCAAAGTAAAACCTTGGCTTTCTGTTGTTGACAGGAAACATTTTCAAGAAGGAACTGAACAAAGGTCCGGACACACACTCAGTGCGTGGATTAACAGCAGTAGGAGGTCATGGCTGTCCTTTCCTCCTGCTGCTGCTGCATCAGATGACCACAGGGTCATGCCTCCAGTCAGACAAACGGATGGACAGTTCTGTCAGTCAGAATTCTGGGCTGTCCTGGGGCCCAAAGCCACGGGTCTGCTGAGTACATCACTTCCCGCATGCCCTAGGGGAGGCTTTCACGCTCTCAGCTTCCTGTGTGCTACTCGTCTTTTAGCTTTGTTTTTGGTATCTTTTGTTATACGGGATGTTAACTACAAGTAAGGTTCAATGATCAGTTGTGCCTCCACCATTGTCCCGTGTCCCTCATTCCACTTCCTACTGGAAGTGAGTTCTCAGTTTCTACTTCCTGTGCAGCTGTGTCTCCCCTACCGTGCGTCCTTATCTCCTCCAGAGATATAAGCCAAGGATCATTCTGTACCTCCTCTCTCGGTGAACTTCCCTCAGCGCGATACACTCCAGACCCACCCACGTCGAGGGAAATGGCATGATTCTGTCTCTTCTTTTAGCTAATAATATTCCATTGTGTATGTGCAAGAACAGTCACCTATTCTTGGACGTTTGGACTATTCCCAGAGTTTAACTACTGTGACTAGTGCCACAATGAACATAGGGCTGCAAATGTCTTTTCTGAATACTTTCTGCACCACTGGAGTAGAAACCAGGAAGGATAATTGTCGGGTCTGTGGGAGTGTTATTCCTAGTTAGTGTCCATGTGGTTTTCCCGAAAGGCTGGGCTAGTCGACATTCCAACCAGCAGTGAGTGATGGTCCCTTCGCCCCGTCACATTCAAGCCAACACTAATTGATTTTGTTCTTTGTGAAGTGTGCAGTCTCACTGGTGTGAGATGATATAGTATTGTTGTTTGGATTTTGATTTGCATTTCTCTGGTGATAATATTGCAGAGTTTTTTAATATACCGCTTAGCCATCAGTATGTCTTCTTCGGGAACATTTCTGTTCATCTCTTCCCCTGGTTTCTTTTTTTCTTTCTTTATTTTTGATAATGTGCTACCAGGGCTTTACATATCCTGACTATTAGCCCCTATCACATGAGAACTAGGCAAGTATCTTAAGACCTTTGTGACAGTGAGATTGGCCTAGATGGCATTTAGTGAATTTTGTTTAAAAAGAAACTGTCTTAGGTTTGCATTCTCCTCAGGAGTGTATGAGAAATCCTGTTTTTCTAAATCATCACTAATTTTCAGTATTATCATGACTTTAATTTAGCTGTTATAATAGATTTATAATGATAGCCCACTGTGGTTTTAATTTGTGTTTCCCAAGTGGCTGATTTGTTCAATATCTCCCCACGTGCTTGCTAGGGCCATGAAAGCTTTTCTTCCAGGAATCTATGTTCAGATTTTTTGCCCAGTGTCTAATTGAACAGTTTTTTTTTACTATTGAGTTTTGAGGTTTCTTCAGATATTCTGGTCAAGCAAATTCATCCTTGGTCAGATAGATTGGGCTTCAAGATTTTTCCTAGTCTGTGGCTTTCTGAAGTCCAGCCTATTTTTTTTTTCTTTTCATCTTCTGGATCTTACTTTTGATGTTAACTCTGCCCAGGGTCAGACACAGTTGATTTGTTCTGTGTATTCTCAAAGTTTTAGGCCTACAGATATATTTTGCATTAAGTTTGTTTTAAGATTTGAAGAACAATTTGAGGGTTTTTTAAATCAGGTTTGTTGTTTGAGTTGTTTATTTTTGCCAATGATGCCCAATTGCTTCAACATTTGTTGGAAAGATAATTTTTAATGGAATATACTGAAATGTGAACTGTTCTTATCTCTTTTCTGCATTACCCTCTGAGACTTTTCAGTGGAAGGTCTTAAGTCTCTTTAATTCTTTGAAAATTAGCTCTATTTCCTAATATTTTTCTATTTTTATATATCATTATTTAAATATCAGTTGTCGGGAGCCACTGGGGTCCCCAACAGTATCAGGACAAAAGTTCTCTTCTAGCTCCGAGGTTGCCAGGGAATGGATGAAAACTCACGAGTTCGGCACAGTTCCAAAAAGGCTTCTAATAGTACCGAAAGCTCTATCACCACAATCCAATATAAAGAAAGAACTCTAGCTCTGGTCAGAACTTAGACCATACATGAGAGCCCAACTCTCCCACCAAAGAGGATCACACCAGAGAGTCCTACCAAAGAGGATCCTACCAGAAAGGAGTCCCACCAAAGAGAGAGAAGTACCTCAAGTCAGTCCCCTTATAAACACAAAAGTAATCCTAACGTCAGGGAGGGTCCTGTCAACAAAGAACCCTAAACAGCTTCTAGATAGTAGAAAAGTGTAGATGGGTAGTGCTACACCCTACTATAGGTATAAACAAAGGATTACACCAAGACTAATCCCTTCTGAGATTATTTCTTATGTAAAACACTGGAGAGAGAGGAGGGCAGGTATAAAGTAATACATCTTAATTTCTCTGACTCTGATGAGTCAGAGTCCCACCCTACAGCAGTCTATTTCAAGTCCAGGTATGCCTGACCCAGAGACTCAGATACATGGGGCAGAGCTGCTGCCGGCTCTCCCTGTGCCCAGTTGATCATGAGGCACCCAGGGAGGGAAGGCGGGTTCTAACCCTAGCCCGTCATCCCAGTAGAGCCTTGCAAGAAGCCAGAGGAACCCCCACACCATGAGGGCCACCATTTTCAACATCTGGACTCCACAGCTTGTCAGAGCTCCACCCAGCAGAAAAGCCAATCTTTCTTTGTCTCACATGGCCGCTTTGCAGCTTTGTGGGCCGCAGTTCATCAATTAATGCACGAGATGAGAGGCTATTACAAGAATATCCCACTCGCATGGCAGAGACTGGCAAGCTACCCAAGTCATATTTGATATGCCAAAAACCAGTAACAATTATAGACCTCATTCCCATGACCTGAAGGAATGGTTTGAGGCTCTTCATGTTCCTGGAGTAAGCAGATGCCCTTGGGCTACACTAGCATGTGACAGGATGTATGGAGATGCTACTGGCGCCCATTCGAGCAAATCTATGAACAACGGGAAGACAAGTGATACAAGTGATCTTAATTTCATGAGCTTCATGTAATCTAGATGGTACCCACAAGGTCCTTCTTATTTATTATCTGCACCAGGGTGATTCTGAGTATCTTATTTTCTGTATATTGAAAGGGTCACACTCGCCATGCGAGGGAAAACTAGTATGATCCTTCCTATAATTTTTTTTTTTTGCTTTTTGGGTCACACCCGGCAACGCTCAGGGGTTACTCCTGGCTCTGCACTCAGGAATTACTCCTGGCGGTGCTCGGGGACCATATGGGATGCCGGGGATTGAACCCGGACCAGCATGGGCCGGCCGCGCAAGGCAAACGCCCTACCCGCTGGGCTATCTCTCCGGCCCCAACCTATAATCTTAAGCATTAGTCTCAACATAGCCAGGGTCTCCTGGTAAATTCTAACTGTCCCGCACTGGGTCCAGTGGGTATAAAGAGGAGGTGTGCCCAATCTAGATAACATAGGAGTCTTAGTAGATATATAATAATAAGTCAGAAGTTACTCATTCAGAGTCAAGGTGACTTCTGTTACTCCCACACCCTCCATCAGTGTTTACATAGAAGAGGGATCTCATTAGTATGAACCCTGGCTTAAGAACATATAAATAGATTAAACTGTGAGTGGATAAGACAGCAAAGCTCCCAAGCTAGCTAGACCTGTCACCCAACAATCAGTAATTATCTTATCTTTGATGTACACTATGTTTCTTTATTATTTCTATAATAATAAAGAGCTCCCAGCCACCACAGCCAGCAACACCAGAAGAGAGACACTCCAGACCCAAGCTGCGCCACTAGGCCCCACGTGGAGCAGCCCATGGAGTTTCAAAGGGCGGTAAATGGCTCAGCCAGACCCTGGCTGAGTCCAACATAGCTCCTAGGGTTCACTCACACACGAGGGAGGGGGAGGGGGAAGGCACGGTGGCTGGACTTGGAGAGGGGATTTGGGCTCCTCCACCCATTCCTCCACCTCCATGTCGGTGGGCATGACTGCGAGCTCCCAGCCACCACAGTCAGCAACAGCAGAAGAGAGACACTCCAGACCTACAGCTGCACCAGCACATGGCTACTTGTGGCCACACAACAGTCTTAGACAATAATGGAAGTAGGACCAGGTCCTTCCCAGGATCTTGCATAGTTATATATGCATATTTATAAGGTGGGTTCTAGCCCTGGCCCATCATCCCCAGGATCTTGCATATTTATAAGGTGGGTTCTAGCCCTGGCCCATCATCCCAGTAGAGCCTAGCAAAAAGCCAGAGGGCACACCATGAGGGCAGTCATTCTCAACACCCCCACACCATGAGGGCAGTCATTCTCAACATCCGGACTCCACAGCACCTCAGAGCTCTAACCAAGAGAAAAGCTGATCTCTCCCCATTGTGGTTCATCAGTAAATGCATGAGATGAGAGCCTAGTACTGAGAGTGTACCACCCACACGGCAGAGCCTGGCAAGCTACCCGTGCTGTATTTGATATGCCAAAAAACCAGTAAAAGTTATATACCACATTCCCATGACCCAAAGGAATGGTTTGAGGTTCTTTGTGTTCCTGGAGTGAGCAGATGCTCTTGGGCTACACTAGCTCTCAACAGTATGTATGGAAATGTTACCTGTGCCCACTTGAGCAAATCGAAGAACAACAGGAAGACAAGTGATACAAGTGATATTATTTCTATAAAATGAATAGGTTCCATTTATATTTCTATGTAATATAAACTATAGTTCCTATTTCTGTTTTTTTTTTTTTTTTTGTGGGGATGGTCCCAATCAAGGGTTCAAGGAACCACTCCATGACATATGGCCAACTGGATAGATGTTTTAATTTTATAATTTTTAGTTTTATGGTCACACCCACCCAGAGATGCTCAGAAGTAACTCCTGGCTCTGTGCTCAGGAATTATTCCTGGCAGTGCTCAGGTGACCATATGGGTTGCTGGAGATAGAACCCAGGTCAGCATGTATACATGTATACATGCAAAGCAAATGCCCTCCCTGCTATACTATCTCTCCAGCCCCAGGGTAGATGTTTTAATGCTTGGGCAGATGCTATGGTGTTGCTTTGGGTCCTTGTGGTACTGGGCCTACCAGGGCTACACCTGGAAATTCTGAGGGTATACAGTGTTGGAGGCTGAACGGGGTCCCGCTCACATAGGGCATGTGCCCCAATGCTCGTTTTTCTCCCCAAGTCCCACAGTTTCTACTTGCTTCTCACTTCTGGAGTTCTTCAAGCAGATCTTCCAGCTTAATCATTTGCCCTCAGCTATCTCCATTGCCATTAAGCCTTTCCTCAGCTGGGCCTCTTGGTGCTGGGTGGGGCTGATGCTGGTGTCAGGATGCAGTGGGTGGGGGTGAGGCGCCTAGAACTGGATTTTGGAGCTGGGGAATGGCTTGTTGCTGGGTTGGGGTGAGGGGTGAGGGGGTATCTGCTGGCTACAATCTCTCCCTCAGATTTCTTGCTTTTTCTTTGTCAGAACTGAATTCTGTTTTCTATTTACAAGCTCTTCTTGAGAGGCACAATTTTTGTCTTTCACTTTGAGTGTTCTTATCTCACTCCACTACTTTTTCATTTGATCTTTCCTGACCCAGGATCACAGGCCCACACCCAGGACGCACCCCAGTGGGTCAGATGCCTGTGTTTTGCTCATATAAAAGATCATTCAGAACTAGGCCCTAGTTGCTGGTTGAGGTCAGAGTTGAGCTGGCCCCCTCTCTCGTTCCCAGCATAAGAAGCCGTGATCCCAGGTTATGACTGATGATAGGTTATTTCACCTCCTCTGAGTAGGAAATCATGACACCTGAGCATGATTTCAAGCCATTGCAATTGCCCGTTTCTTGCATGGGCACTTTAAATCAGGATTCACCCCAGATGGGCACTTTAAATCAGGATTCACCCCTTAGGAGCTGAGCTCTTCGTTTTTCTCTGCCTGTTTCTGGACTCAAAGTCCCAAAGACGCACAACTTCAGCCTCGTTGCTACTGTGTGTTTGTCCCTGCCTTCATTTAAGAAAATGTTCCCCCTAGCTGTTCTTCATGACTCTTTTAAAATTTTCACCTTTATATTGCCCCCTCATAGCTATGTGTTTGGAGAAGAGATAGATTCCCAAAATTGGGATGAAACTGTGTGGACTGGAAATATGCTCCCTTTGAGACGTTATGAAATGATCTCAGGCACTCAGTTTATTTCCTGTTTTTATTTCTGTTTCTCCAACTGAAAGGAAAACTCCTTCAAAGTCGAGACCTTTTTTATTTTCAGTCTGATTCATTAATGGATCTTCTCTTGTCAATTGTTAGCACAGAAACGAAGGCCCCGTAGGCACACTGTATTAACTTCCTTCTTTTCCTCTGTGTGTGTGTGTGTGTGTGTGTGTGTGTGTGTGTGTGTGTGTGTGTAGGGGGTGTTGATTTCCTGCTTTGAGAACTTTTATTTAGTGTTTCCGGAGATGCTCTTGTGAGGAAGGTTAGTATCATTTCTTGACTTTCTGTTCCCAACCCCTTTCCCAACCCAATTAGTATCGGATTTAGCTGATTTTCTAGCATCTCAGAAAAGTACATAAAATTATCATTTCACTGTTCCTTAATTATATAATAGCTCACTGATTGAAAATATGTAGATTATTTTTAAATATATGACATTAAGTCAAAAGGATTTTTTTTTAATTTGAGATTAGTTGCTGCTGATGGCTTTTACTGTAGAAAAATAGTTTTGACTAATATGTCCTTTGGAACCCAACAAAGATATAAAATGCCACCGTGGTTTTTCTTTGTATTAGCTTTTTAAGTTCTCGAATTTTTCGTGGTTTTGTTTTCTTTTCTTTAGAAAAACCCACTGTAATTGATTTTACATCATTTCACAGCTAACATCAGTGAGCCAAAAAAAAAAAAATGGTGTCCTTCTCTCAGAAGGTGAAAGGCAGCTTTTCCTTTTTTGAAAGCATCACTGCATAGGCTGTTCCATCATCCCTTGCACACACGTCTCTTCTTGTAGTCAGAAACATGTGATACAACCCCACAGGTGCTCTCCAATGATCTGCTTTGTGGCAGAAGACAAAACCACCACATTAAACAGCAAACCGTATTGTTGTTGCTAAATGTACTGCATCTGCTTGCAAAGTCTCAGAGTCCGTTTACAGAAAGAGAAGATATTCTTCGCTCAGGTGGGATGGGACAGCTTTGCAAGGCCTTTTACATTCGAAACAGAAATCTCTTTAGCCATCCCACTCTACAAATGAAAGGATTTTCTAAAGGCAGCAAATAAAATTTATTAATATTTATGGCTCTTAAAAGGAGAAGAGCTTTACCCGTGACACTTCAAAACTCGACAAAACCTTACATTAATGACACTTGGGCTTCGAGGTGCTTCTCTACACACAGTCCAGAAGTTTGATTATTTTTGTTATGAGAATTAATAAGGCTACTTGTAGTCTTTCACCACCTCAAAAGATCTTCCTCCTTTCCTGTTCGAGGAGGTTCAACAATGAGGTTATGATTTTTTGCATCATTGTTGCTATAGCGACAGATGGGGTTGCCGTAAATTGGCTCACAAAAAATTAAAGCTGACCAAAGCCTTCAGTCTGGTTTCGAGATGCTAAATTGCTAGTGATAGAAGAAAAAAAATGTTTATTTCCTACTGGCTCCATTGATTATTTTGCTAAGTGAAGAGTAAATAATTTTAATCCCTGGGTTTTATTAACATGTCATTAAATAACATTAACATGTCATTTATTGTTTGGGGGGGAAAAACTGAACTCATCAAAGTTGTTAGAGAAATGGAAATTACTCTGATTCTAATGATGTTATTTTATCCTCTTCCCCATTTTCTACATCATTGCTTTATGGCTAAAAACTGCTTTTATCTTTGTGTTTATTTTTATATTAGAAAATATGTATTGAAATAATATGCCAGGATAAAGAATAGAAATCAAATATTTTTTGTTCCCTAATTTCTCTTTCAGTTTACTTCAGAGATAATTAGCAATTATATTTTATGATTTTGGGGTGAATTCTCTGTGTCAATGCATTTTTTTTACCCATAGACTCTTTCAGTATATCAGCTCTATAGCATGCCTTGAACAAAGCACTATATCGTGGGCATCTTTCCATTTCATGCATGCAATCACTCAGTATATACAGTTCCGGGATTTTTTTCCACTAAACTATAAATTATGGACTTATTTCTCTATAAGTACATAAAACTGTGCTGAGTTTTTAATATAGATATGTATTTTAATTTAACTGTCCCCTGTAAGTAATCTTTCAGCTTTCAGGAATTTTTCATTTTTTAAAAAAGTAATGTTGCCCAAAGACTCTTGGATATATTTTTATGACCCCTCTTAGAAGCAGAATTGCTGCAATGTTAATTTTAGCTACAAGAAGATGCAGCAAAAATTCTCCTTTAAGTTGAACAAACTTAAATTCATTGGCAGTGTCTTCTTTCATCTTTGTAAATATGACTATCAATTTTTGTTTTTCATGCTTGTCAGTCTGAGAGATAAAAAACGTTTGACTTGTTTTATGGTAATTCTATGTAAGATTGAGCAGTTTTTCATGCATTTATTGGATATTTTTAAAAGTTTTCAATTCTATTCATGTCTTTTTGACTGCTTAGTTTCTCATCTTTAAAAACAATTGTCAAGAGCAATTTATTAACAAATTAGCCATTATTGTCTGCCTGAATTTTTTCATCTATATTTATTTTCAGGTTCCCCTGAGTTCTGCCTCTTCAGCTGCTTCTTCACTTTCACCACTCTTCATTTCTGACACCAGAAATTTGGGTTATCACAAACTGAACAATTCTCTGACACCAGTTGGGTGTCTGACCACTTAACTCAATTCTGCTACTGTCTACCTGGAGCTTGCCGCACCAGGTTAATGGCCCAGTGCCCATCATCCTTACGCGGATCCCAGTCAGCTGCCTCAGGCTGGCAGTTGGACAGCCTCTGTGAGTCCCAGATCCCCTGACTCCCTCCTGAGGCTTGGCCATTTGCTAGCACAAACAACCCCTAGAACTCAAGGGCACAGTTATATTATCCTGGTTATTATGTACTGAAAGACAGAACAACAGATACAGATCAAGAACCATATGGAAAAATATATAGGGTGCCAACCCAGAGGGCCCTATGTTCAGGAGTTACTGTCCCCCATGAAGTTGGGGAGTACCCCCTTCTTGGAAGATAGATGTGTTCATCATCCCAGAAGCTCTTTGAACCACATTCTTGGGGTCTCTATAAAGGCCTCCTCCCATTGGGTGTGAGTTATCTCCAACCCTTCCTCCTGGTCCTGGACAATGGGGAAAGGACTGAATATTCCAAGATTCTATTCTGCTTTCTGGACACCTTTATTAAGAGTCAGTTTCATGGAGTTACCTAATTATAATCAATGACACACTGTCACCTAGGAATCCCATGGGATTTGGAGCTCTGTGCCTGAGAAATTCCAAGGGATTTGGGAACTCTGTGTTCAGACCAATATTAAAATAAAAGACGATCCCAGGGTTCTTATCACTTAGGAAAATTGGAATTTTAGGAATTCTGGACCAGGAAGCATGAAGTCCAAATATACGTGCGTATTTCTGATTGTAAATCACAATATTGCATCTTTATAGAAGTATTTGATTTTTATATAGTCAGATTTGCCCGTCTTTTTTTTTTTAAAGCCTACTTAACTTTAAGTCATCCTTTGAAAACACCTTCCATACTCTGAAATTTTATGAAATTTCTTCTTGGCTTTTAATATAGACCACACCCGGCAGTGCTAAGGCTCCTACATGAGGGTCTCAGGAGACCGTGCATGGTTCTGAGGCTCGAGCCTGGGCTGTCTGCATGCAAAGCCTTTATTCTAGCCACTGAGCTTTCTTCACTCCCTTGGCTTTTACTTTTTTTTAATTGAATTACCATGGATAGACCATTTACAAAGCTGTTCATGATTGGGTTTTAGTCATACAGTGTTGGAAAACCCATCCCTCTACCAGTGCATATTTCCCAGCACCAATGTCCAGTTTCCCTCCTAATTCCTCCACAATTTGCCTCTATGACAGGCACTTTTCTTCTTCTTTTTCCTCCTTTCCTCTCTCTCTCTCTCTCTCTCTCTCTCTCTCTGGTGTGCACATGCTTCCCTTTCTTACACATATGGTCTGCAATACATACATTTAGAGGTTATCATGTGTATCTTTTGCCTATATTCAATACTCAGTTCTTGGACGGTTTTATCATTTTCAACGATTATTAGCACACTGTTCCCTTCTCTGTCTTACCTAACCTCTGACTCCCACATGTTTTTGGTATACCAGGTTTTGCCCTGCACCAAGGGGATCAGGCTGTGTCCAGCTGTGGAGTCCAGACCTTGAAGATGACTGTGGTTGTGTTGCGTGAGGTTTTCTGGCTTCTGAGTGCGGGGGAGGGGGGCAGTAAATAAATTTCATGACTTTGTTTTTTTCTCTGACAGCTGCATAGTATTCTATTGTGTAGATGTACCATAATTTCTTTAGCCAGCCTTCTGTTCTCGGGCACTCAGGTTGTTTCAAGATTCTGGCTATTGCGAATAGTGCTGTGATGAATATAAAAGTGCAGATAGTGTTTCTTCTGTGTGTTTTTGGGTCTCCAGGGTATATTCCAAGAGAGGTATTTCTGGGTCAGATGGGAGCTCAAGATCTAGTTTTTAGACAAATGCCCATTTTGTTTACCAAAAGGGCTGGACCAATCAACTTTTCCACCAACAATGCATGAGAGTCCCTTTCTCCCCACATCCGCACCAACACTGGTTTTGTCCTTGCTCTTTTGGATGTGTGCCAGTCTCTGTGGTGTGAGATGATATCTCATTGTTGTTTTGATTTGCATCTCCCTGATGATTAAAGATGAAGAGCACTTTTCATATGCCTTTTGGTCATTCAAATTTCTTCTTTGAGGGAATTTCTGTTCATTTCTTCTCCCCATTTCTTAATGGGGTTGAAGGCTTTGTCTTGAAAAGCTCTACCAGTGCCTTTTTATCTTTTACATTAAACCCTTGTCAGATGGATATTGGGTAAATATTCTTCCCCATTCTGTGGGCTGCCTTTGTATCTTGGTATACCAGTGTTCTATTAATTGTTGGAAATAGTAACACCAGACTAGAAATGAGCTTTGAATGCAGGCAAAGGGATATACACATGATAACCCCTAAATGTATGTATGGGAAAGCCACAATCTATGTAATACACAGATTTATTGTATACCTTTTGGCTTTTGCTTTTGCTTTTGGCTTTAGGCTTTTTGCTCTTTGGCCTTTTGCTCCTTCTTCTGGGTAGGACTCAGCTCGGGTGAGATCCTCTCTCTTTGGTGGGAGACTTAGGCTCTTTTGTATGGTCTAAGGTCGAACCAGAGCTAGAATTTGTTCATTATATTGGAGTGCTGTGGAAGAGCTTTTGTACTATTAAAAGCCTTCTTGGAACTGCACCAGACTCGTGAGTTTTCATCTGTTCTCCCAGCGTCCTCGGAGGTAGAAGAGAACTTCTGTCCCGACATTGTCGGGAACCCCGTCGGCGTTCCCCAACATCCCAGAAGCGCCCTGCTGCCCTACGGCGCCGGCACTTACCTTCCTCATCCTTGGGCTCCTCCACGTCCTCCATGACATTCTTCCTCCATTTTGAGATCTGGTCAGTCAATGAGGCCTGGCTCTCATCAATCAAGTGGCCAAGGGCTGTGCCCAGGCTTCTGGACCACGACCACATAGCTGCGACTCAGGAACCACCCGGCTCTGCTCCTCTGCAGGAGATGCATCCAGCACCACGAACAACCTCGCCAAGTGTCCCCAAACCTCACCGAAAATTCCAAGGTGACGGCACCACACCGCAGAAGGCATAATCAGGCTGTTCCACAACGCCAGCCGGGGCCGGGGAGTTCGGGGGGCCCAAAGGAGCTTTACCAGCTCCGGGGCCCAGGGGAGCTCTACCACCTCTGGAAGCCGGGGTCGCCCAGCATTTGCCAGCTCTGTCTCAGAGGCTGGCAGGGAATGTTTCCTGGGGGCCCCCTCCATAGACACAGACACTTCTGCGAGCCTTTTGTTACTTTCCACTTCTTGCTAGTAGAAGTGTTGGATTCAACAACATGAATTGCAAGCAGGAAGCCTGGGTTTGATCCATGGTACCAGACTGAGCACTGTTGGGAGGAGCTTCTGAGAATTGCTGGGTGTGACCTAAAGGCAAAAACATTACAAAGAAAGTCACCTGTGTGTGTAAGTGTGTGTGGGTAGGCATTTGGTCATCCCAAGTTCAATCTCGGGCATCCCAGATGGTTCTCCAAGCTCCACCAAGAGTAATTCCTGAGTTCAGAGCCAGGAGTGACCCTTGAGCATCCCGAGGTGGGACCCAAACAGCTAAACAAAACAAAGCTAAACAAACAAACAAAAAAGAAAATCACCTGTCCTCTGTGTTCTACGTTTTATTATGTTAGCAGAAGAGATACCAGAATACTCACTACTCCGTATAGAATTTCAATGATTCATTTTCATAGTGAGTCCCTCAAATTTCGAAGGAAATTTAAAGCTTGCCTCACATTGTGTCCATAAGAAATCATAGGACTGTTAAGTACTAATTATAGAAGCAGATAGAAGTCACACACCACAACTGTGGAGTTGTTTTGAAATATTTGCAGGTACTCAACATAGTTTAAACATTATTTTGAAGTCCCAATCGTGCTACCATTACAGGCGATTTGAGCCTTGCTCCCTGCTCTTGTTCTGTGACTGGCAGTGGAGGTGCTCCCTGGCTGCTCCTGCCTGAGTTACCGCGCAAGAATTTGGATGGCTCAGTGAGGAGGGTTCTGTCTCTAGTCCTCAAGAGGGAATACAGCAGGTTGGGCATGTACCTAGCACTCGGCTCTGAGGCATTAAGTTTCTCCTCTAGATCTCAATGGAGAGTTTCATCTCATGTTACAAAACAACTGAATAATAAAGCACAGTTACAAGTTAAAATTGAAGTTAAGGGGTTGGAGAGATAGTACATTTTTGGAGAGATAGTACAAAATTCCAAGGTGTGATAGTATAGTGATAGGGCATTTGTCTTGCATGCAGCTGACCCAGGTTCAATCCCTGGCATCCCATATGGTCCCTCAAGCACCGCCAGGAATAATTCCTGAATGCAGAGTCATGAGTAACCCCTGAGTATTGCTGGCTGTGATCCAAGAAAGGAAAAGGAAGAATAATAAATAATAAGGACAGACATGGGGCAGAGCTGCTTCTGGCTCTCACTGTGCCCAGCCGCTCATGAGGTGCCCGGGAGGGATGGCAGGCTCTAGCCCTGGCCCACCACCCCAGCAGAGCCTCACAAGCCAGACGACCCCCCCACTCCATGAGGACCTCCATTTTCCATATCGGACTTCCCCCTCGTCAGAACTCCACCCAGCAGACCAGCCTATTACAACCCGGCTCATGCAGCCGCTTGCGGCGCGGTTCATCAATAAATGCTGGATTTTGAGATGACTACAAGAGTATGCTACCCGCATGGCAGAGCCTGGCAAGCTACCCGTGTCGTATTTGATATGCCAGATACCAGTAACAATTATAGACCTCATTCCCATGACCTAATGGAATGGTTTGAGGCTCTTTATATTCCTGGAGCAAACAGGTGCCCTTGGGCTCTACTTGCATGAGACAGGTCATATGGAGATGTTACTGGTGCCCCCTCGAGCAAATCGATGATAAACGGGAAGACAGTGATACAGTGATACAGGTAAATATACTGGTAAGATCTATCTAATCCCATGATTATTGTGGTAGCATGAGAGAAAATATTTATTATACCAGCTAACATAGAATACATGGTAAGATATACTGCCACATATCAAACTGTTTTCTGCCCCTTATCTACATAGTGGCCTGCAGGAGGTAACTCTAGGCAAGAAGCAGAGGCTCTGGGCCAACAGTGTACTGCAACAAATGTGTAAGAATGGGGGGGGGAGGGGAGGGAGGGAAGGAGAGAGAGAGAGAGAGTGAGAGAGAGAGAGAGAGTGAGAGAGAGAGAGAGAGAGAGAGTACCTGCTATAGAGCCAGTCTGGGGAATGGAAAGGGAATCGGGAACATTGGTGGTGGGAAATGTACACTGGTGGAGGGAAAGGTGCTGGAACACTGTATGAATGAAACCCAATCAAGAACATCTTTGTAATTGTATATCCCATGGTGGTATAATAAAATTTTACTAAAAATGAAAAAGAAAAAGAAAAGAGAAAAACCCTAATATCAGCAATTCAAAAATTCTTCAAGGAATAAAGGAAAGAAAAAAGGAGACAAAAGAAATGAAATAAAGATCAGAGATCAACAAAATTGAGACTAGGGAAACTGCTATCAGGAAAAGTAGTAGTACCAAAAAATTATTCTGATTCGGATGGCCAAAAGACATATGAAAAAAATGCTCATCATCACTAATCAACAGAGATCCAAATCAAAACAACAATGAGATATCATCTCACACCACAAAGACTGGCACATATCCAAAAGAGCAAGAACAAGTGCTGGCGTGGATGCGGGGTAAGGGGGACTCTCATCCATTGTTGGTGGGAATGTTGATTGTACAGCCTTTTTGGGAAAACAATATGGACATTCCTTCAAAGATTAGATATTGAGCTCCCATTTGACTCAGCCATTCCACTTCTGGGAATATACACTGGGAGGCCAAAAACACACAGCAGAAACACGATCCGCACTTTTATTTTCATAGCAACACTATTCACAATAGCCAGAATTTGGAAACAACCAGTGTGCACGAGAACTGATGACTGGATAAAGAAACTTTGGAACATCTACACAATGGAATATTATGCAGCTGTTAGGAAAATAAAATTATGAAATTTGCCTATAAATGAATGGACATGGAGAGGAACATGTTGAGTGAAATTATCCAGAGGGGAAAAAGACAGATATAGAATGACTGCATTCATTTGCATGACATAAACACACACACAAATATATATATATACATACATATACATATATATACATATCATGATACCAATATCCAAGGTCAGGTGAAACATGGATCAGGAGGTCTTGTCAAAGGTGGAATCTACCACAAATGTGTAGGAGTGAGAGGTTAGGTAAGACAGAGAAGGAAGGGGCCGGAGCAATAGCCCAGCGGGTAGGGCATTTGCCTTGCACGCAGCCAGCCCATGCCGGCCCGGGTTCGATCCCGGAATCCCATATGGCCCCCGAGCACCGCCAGGAGTAATTCCTGAGTGCAGAGCCAGGAGAAACCCCCTAGCATGGCAGGGTGTGACACAAAAAGCAAAAAAAAAAAAAAAAAGACAGAGAAGGGAACAATGTGCTAATAATTGTCGAAAGTGCTACTACCAACCTAGAACTGAGCATTAAATACAGGCAAAAAGATACACATGATAACCTCTAAATATATGTATTACAATCCATAATATGTAAGAGAAGGAAGAGATAGAGAGAAAGAGAAAGAGAGAAAAGAGATAAAGAACCTGCCATAGAGGCCAGAGCGATAGTTCAGCAGGTAGGGTGTTTGCCTTGCACATGGCCGACCCGGGTTTGATCCCGGCATCCCATAGGGTCCCCGAGCACTGCCAGAAGTAATTCCTGAGTGCAGAGCCAGGAGTAATCCCTGAGCATTGCCAGGTGTGACCAAAAAAGCAAAAAAAAAAAAACAAAAACTGCCATAGAGGCAGGCTAGGGGAGGAGGGAGGAAATTGGGGACATTGGTGGTGGGAAATGGGCACTGGTGGAGGGATGGGTGCTAGAACACTTTATGACCGAAACCCAAACATGAACATCTTTGTAACTGTGTATCTCACGGTGGTATAATAAAATATTAAAAAAATAAATAAAAATCTGTATAACAAAAAATATTAATCTGTGAAAAAGAATCGATAAACCTCTAATAAAACAAAGATGAAAAGAGAAGGCTCTAAACATTAACGTCAGTTTAAATGATACATCATTGCAGTTGTATAATCATAAAGGAACAATAAAGAATTACAGCCAGCAGCTTCATTCTCATAACAATTTAGAATAGAACAGTATCTTAGAAAGCACAAACTCCCACAACTCAATTAAGATGAAATAAAATTTGAGTAGTCCTATATTCCTCTTTCTAAAAGCAAATTGTAATGCATGATATCTTTATGCCCCGGTGATTTTACTAAATATTTAAGAGAATTAATACCAGTTCTATGCAGTATCTTCCAAAATAGTTTCCAATTCATTTTTGAAAGAAATATTACACTCAAAACTAACAACAGACAATGACAATACAAAAGAAGAAGTAGGAGGAGAAAGAAAGAAGGGGAGGGAAATACATGGCTGACCCAGGCTCTGCATATTGTTCCCTGAGCACTGCCAGAAGTGATTACTGAACACAGAACCAGGACTAATCCTTGAGCACTTCTGGGTGTGACTCAAAACAAAAAGATTATTTAAAAAAAGTGGCCTATGGCTTAGAAAATTATTTGGTAATTTATAATGATTAAAAGACAAATCTAGGGAGCAGAGTGATTGTAGAGTGGATAAGGTGCTTGCCTTGCACACGGCTGGCTGGGTTTGATTCCTGCCATCCCATATTATCTTCTGAGCCCACCAGGACTCATTTCTGAGCCCAGAGCCAAGAATAACTCCTGAGCACTGCTGGGTGCAGAGCCAGGAGTGCAGAGCCAGGAGAAACCCTGGCTCTCCTGGGTTTCTTAAAATTTTTTAAAATTTTTTAAATTTTTTTTAAAAAATCTTTTCTAATGCTCTACATATAAAATCTAAAGGCATCTTCAAAGACGAAACACCACTGACAAAGCAAATGGAAGCAAAGATAAACAAATGGGATTATATAAAACTGAAAAAGCTTCTGCACCTCAAGAGAAACAGTGACCAAGATAATGAGACAGGCCACAGAATGGGAAAGAATATTCACCCAATACCCATCTGATAAGGGGTTAATATCCAAGATATACCAGGCACTGGTAGAACTTTACAAGAAGAAAACAGCCAACCCCATCAAAAGCTAGTGAGAAAGAAATGAACAGAAACTTTCCCAAAAAAAGAAATTCAAATGGCCAAAAGGCATATGAAAAAGTGCTCTTCATCATTAATTATCAGTGAGATGCAAATCAAAACAACAATGAGGTATCATTTCACTCCACAGAGAATGACACATCCAAAAGAGCAAGAACAACAGTGCTGGCGTGGATGCGGGGAGAAAGGGATTCTCATCCACTGTTGGAGGGAGTGCCAACTGTTTTCCCTTTTGGGAAAACAATACGGACATTCCTCCAAAAACTTGGTATTGAGCTCCCATTTGACCCAACAATACCAGTTCTGGGAACATACCCTGAGACCCAAAAACACACAGCAGAAACACTATCTGCATGTTGATATTCATCGCAGCACTATTCACAATAGCCAGAATCTGGAAACAATCTGAATGCCTGAGTAAAGGGAGACTGGCTAAAGAAATTATGGTACATCTACACAATGGAATACTATGCAGCTATCAGAAAAGATGAAGTCATGAAATTTACCTGCAAATGGATGAACATGGAGAGTATCATGCTGAGTGAAATTAGTCAGAAGGTAAAGGACAGACATAGAATGACTGCATTCATTAGTGGGATATAAATATAGACTAGTGTTCTTACTAATTGTGGGGAAATGGTAACGCCTACAATAGAAGTGAGCACTGAATGTGGGCAAAGATATATATGATAACCATAAATGTATATATGGCAAACCACAATGTTTAAGAGATGGAGAGAGAGAGAGAGAGAGAAGTAAAAGAAAAGTACCTGCTGTTGGGGAGCCACTGGGGTCCCCAACAGTATCAGGACAGTTCTCTTCTACCTCCGAGGCCGCCGGGAACGGATGAAAACTCACGAGTCCAGTGCAGTTCCAAAAGGCTTTTAATAGTAGAACAAGCTCTACCACTGAAATCCAATATAATGGAAGACCCCTAGGTCCGATAACTTAGACCATGCACAAGGGGCCAAGTCTCCTACCACAGAGGATCCCACCAGAGAAAGTCCCACCAAAGTGGATGCAGTACCTCAAGTCAGTCCCCTTATATACACAAAAGTAATCCTAACTTCAGGGGAGGGTCCTGTCAACAAAAAATCAACTAAACAGCTTCTAGAGAGTAGAAGAGTGTAGTAGGATGGTGCCACACCCTACTACAGGTCTAAACAAATGTTTATGCCAAGGACTAATACCTTCTTCTGAGATTATCTTTTATGTCCAAACACTGAAGAGAGAGAGGGGGCTGGTATAAAGTAATACATCTTAATTTCATGGCTTCATGTAATCTATATGGTACCCACAAGGTCCTTCTTATTTATTATCTGCATCAGGGTGATTCTAAGTATTTTGTTCTCTGTATACTGAAAGGGTCATGCTCGCCTGCTTGAGGGCAAACTAGTATGACCCTTCCTATAATTTTAAACGATAGGGGCAGGAGCGATAGCACAGTGGGTAGGGCGTTTGCCTTGCATGTGGCCAACCCGGGTTCGATCCCTGGCGTCCCATATGGTCTCCCAAGCACCATCTGGAGTAATTCCTGAGTAAAGAGCCAGGAATAACCCCTGAGTATTGCCGGGTGTGACCCAAAAAGCAAAAAAAAAAAAAAAAGGTAGTCTCAATGGAGCCAGGGTGGTAGTCTCCTGGTAAATTCTAACTGTCCCACGCTGGGACCAGTGGGTATAAAGAGGAGCTGTGCCCAATTTAAATAACATAGAAGTCATAGTAGATATATAATAATTCAGAAGCTATTCATTCAGAGTCAAGGTGACTTCTGTAGCTGCCACACTTTCCATCAGTGTTTACATAGAAGAGAGATCTCATTAGTATGAACCCTGGCCTAAGAAATATAAATAGATTAAACTGTGAGTGGATAAAATAGTAAAGCTCCCAAGCTAGCTAGGCTTGTCATCCAAAAGCCTGCCATAGAGGCATGGGAGGGGAGGGGAGGAGGGAACGTGGGGACACTGGTGGTAGGAATAGGGCACTGATGGAGGGATGGGTGCTGGGAACGCTGTATGACCGAGATCCAATCACAAACATCTTTGTAACTGTGTACCTCACAGTAGTATAATAAATAAATAGATAGATTTTTAAAAATATCTTTTCTATGGCCTCGCCTTTCTATTCTTATGTAAACATCTGGATCCATTTGTCCATAGAAATATTTGAACAAGTTTGTAGTAGCTTTATTCATAATAGCTGCCATTTGAAAAAGAGCCCAAGTGTTCATCACTGTATCACTGTATCACTGTCTTCCCGTTCATCATCGATTGGCTCGAGCGGGCCCCAGTAACATCTCCATATGTCCTGTCTCATGCTAGTAGAGACCAAGGCATTTGCTTGCTCCAGGAACATAAAGAGCCTCAATCCATTCCAGAATGAGGTCTATAATTGTTACTGCTATTTGGCATATATATCAAATACAACACGGGTAGCTTGCCAGACTGCCGTGCAAGTAGCATACTCTTGTAGGCATCTTAAATCCAGCATTTATTGATGAACCGCGTGGCCGCAGCGGCTGCGCGAGCCAGGCGCCTGATAGGCTGGTCTGCTGGGTGGAGGTCTGACCGAAAGAAGTCCGCATGTGGAAAATGGAGGCCCTCATGGAGTGGGGGGGTCGTCTGGCTTGTTGCGAGGCTCTGCTGGGATGGTGGGCCAGGGCTAGAACCCACCATCCCTTCCGGGCGCCTCGTGAGCAGCTGGTCACAGGGAGAGCCAGTAGCAGCTCGGCCCCCATGTCTGCGAGTCTCAAGTGTTCATATTCCAGAGAATAGATACACAAATGGTGATTCATTATTACTTGAGTGAAGGAGTAAACAGACTGAGAACCCTACTGATACATACAAAACATGGAGCTATCTCACAAACATTATGTTGGGTCATGAGGATAAGATACAAAAGAATACATTGTGGGGCCGGAGCGATAGCCCAGCGGGTAGGGCATTTGCCTTGCACGTGGTCGGCCCGTGCCAACCCAGGTTCGATCCCCGGCATCCCATATGGTTCCCTGAGCACCGCCAGGAGTAATTCCTGAGTGCAGAGACAGGAGAAACCCCTGAGCATCGCCAGGTGTGACCCAAAAAGTAAAGGAAAAAAATACAAAGAAAACATCACCAATCCCATTGTATCGGGTTTATTTGGCTTTTTATTCAAGAAAAGCTATAGAAAAATCTACTTGGGCCGGAGCGGTAGTCCAGCAGGTAGGGTGTTTGCCTTGCATGCATGCCAACCTGAGTTCAATCCCTGGCATCCCATATGGTCCCCCATGCAGTGCCAGGAGTAATTTCTGAGCACAGAGTCAGGAGTAATCCCTGAGCATCACTGGATGTGACCTAAAAAAAGAAAAAAAAAACTACTCCTAACACATAAGAAAAATTTAATAACAAGCTGCTAATTATTGATGGCATTAGGAGTTACTATGAGGTTTATAAGTGTAATTATTTTGTTGGAGAGTTCTCACAGTTTAGAGATAAGTGTTGAAATAAGGAATCTGTCCAGAATCTGTTTCAAAGCAGGTCATATGAGACTGTGGGGAGGACCCGAGGTGCAAGAACACGTGCTTTGCAACCCTGGTCCCTGAGTTTGGTCCCTGGCACTACGCAGTCTTGCTGGTACCATAGGGTTCCCTAAGCACTGCCAGAATAATTGGGCTCAGATTCACTCTACTGATGATCACTAGGTAGTAAGAAAAGTAAAGGCCCCAAACAAAAATCAACACTCATCTACACACAGTGTCTTCAGCAAAGGGATTCGTGAGGGTATCCCCCTCACACGGGATTCCTGGGGTATCCCCCTCTCGTGGGGTGCCCAAGGATGTAGATGAATTAATTACATGTGAGCCAAAATATGTTTGTGATGATGCTAACCCATTCTCTCTCCATAAATTGTTCATCCATTGTAAGAAACTGAAATTAATTTGTGACATTAGTTTTTTGTTCAACTTTCTTGTGCTGTTTTCCTTCCTGATGGTGAATTTTGAAGGCCGCCTTCTCTCATGCCGGATAGTGCACCGTTAACCACAGAAGACATCTTTAACTCCTGGGGTATAGCTAAACTGGTTAAAGAGATGTTTATGCAGGAATGTAAGAAACACTGGCAAGAATGTTTGCCATCAGATAATCCAGCAGCAGTGCAGCCAGCACAGATAGATTCAACCCATGTACGATCCTGTTGTCGTGATATTACCATTTGTTTTCGTGTTTTTATTGTGCTTGTTTTGCATCTTCACGTCCTCATTTTATTTCAACAATGGCTGACTACAGTCCTTAAATCCTTCATGAAGGTGAAAGAGACGGGGTCATTTCTTGTTTTTATACATTTCTCTTTGATGGAGAATTTAAATGCTGGCTTTTCCAGAAGCCAGCACTAAATAAAAATGTGAAGAGGCAAGATGCGCACCACTTCATAAGTCGGTTCTCTGTCCCTGGAAGGCAGAGTACAAAATCTCTCAAAACTGAATCCCAGGAACTGGGACTGTCCACATGCCAGCTACTCCCCAGATCCTGCTGACTCACCATTGAGTTGCGCCGCCCGTGTCTGCTCCTGGGGCTCTCGGTTTTCATCATGCTATTCCTCTTGATGCTCACAGAAAACTGGATGAAAGATTTGCGGAGATGAGAAGGAAGCCTTCTTGGTGGGGTCTTTGATCCCATCTTTTGCCTTCATGCTTGTCCAGGCAAACTCTCCCTGATCCCAGAGACTCCTCCTGTTCTGTGTTTCATTCCTGCCCCCACACTTTTCAGACCATGCCCACCAATCCCCCCGTCCAAAACTGTCTGTTTGTTAGTATAGATTTACTTTTGCACATTTGCTTGTGTACATAATTCTCTTCTACAACCAGTCATGAGAATGATGAGGATAGACACAAACCAAGAAGTTGTGGGTTGTGGGATATTTGCAATATAAAGATGGAATTATTCAGGCCCTAAGGCCCGGAGTGCCTAAGTTCTGCCGCTGGGACCCAGCACTTTTCTCTCCATGCCAACCTGCTACCGACTCCACTGCCCCCATCCCAGGTGCACCCTGAATTTCCCCACCAGCCAGACCCAACTCCAACCCCGGGAGAGCGCACAAAGTGACAGGGACTCTCTGCAGGTTTCACATCCCAAAATTCAAAGCATGGCCACCACCAGCGTCTGTGAGAAGTACTTAGTGTATATCCTACATAGAAGCACCAGGATACGTTGGCCTCACCTCCCACAAAACTCTGCGGACAGCCATCAACAACCCTCACTGTACTGTCTATACATACAAGAACACACAATTTGCAACGTGTAAAGGTCATAATGGTAAAGCAACACAGAATTCCACGAACCTCAGTGAGTGAAGCCACTTGCTCAGATGAACTAGGCAATAATGATGAGTTGTATAACTGTATTTTGCAGTGTGTGTACCAGCATTTACCCTGAAGCATGGTTACACTTATTAAGTACCTTCCTGGAGTACTTAACACAATGAACATTGAGTTTGCGAATTCTGTGACTTTTCCTGTGCCTTAAGTAATGGCTGAGAGAGGAAGTCTCATGTGAGGGAGGGAAGGAAGTGAACTTGGGTACCAGTTAGATTCTGTTATAAGTTATCCGTGTATGCTCAAGCCTGTGGTCTGTGCATGGACATTTCAGTTACTGTGGAGCTTAATTTGGCAATCCAGAAACTGGAAAAGAAATGGAGGAGCCTCAGCTGGTTTCTGTTCTGACCCCAGGACTGCCTTGTGGACATGTTCATGTTATGATCACCATGGACCTCTATTCTAGATCTTATTGGAGAAACTGGGCTTTATTCCTACACTGTGTGGATGTGTCACTGTTTTGTGGCATGGGATTCTGTTGCAGGGCCGCTTACTATCAGATGCTGTCAGGTGTATTTTTTGCTTTTTGAGTCATACCCGGCGATGCTCAGAGGTTACTCCTGGCTCTGCACTCAGGAATTACTCCTGGCGGTGCTTGGGGACCATATGGGATGCTGGGGATCGAACCCAGGCCAGCACAGCCCGGCCGTGTGTAAGGCAAATGCCCTACCTGCTGAACTATCGCTCCAGCCCCTTTCAGGTGTATTTTTAAGTGTACAAGTTGCCTGCGGTTGCTCAGTGAGCTGAAACCACCCACTCACCATTGCAGGGTATGTTCTGAGGAGATTTATAAAAGACTACAACAACTGTGCCTGCATCTTTGTTAGTTCACCAATTTTCCTCTTGTCCTGTTTAATCTTGCTGGGATGGTTAATGCTTCACGGTGTTACTTTGGCTGCCATGCTCTCAGCCATTGGTGAAATGATGATGACATAGTGTTTCTGAACACCGGCATGGTGACACTGTCATAGTCAGTTACAGGACAGCTGTCCTTCCTATGCCTGACCATGAAGGCATCCCAAGGTTAATTTCTAAGGGGCACTTTTAGCCTTGAATTTTAGCAGAGTACTGTGGTCTGTGCGGGTGATAGATAGATATTGCTCAGCTAATTATGCACGGGCCTATGAAGACATGCACCTTGTGTTACTTTATTTCTTTGATTGTACACATAGCTGTTCCTTCAGTTTGTGACATGCTGACTTGATTCTAAGGATGATTTTGATTTAATTTGGGTGCACTGACAGCGGAAGCTTCACAAGCAGGTCTTGAGACCCGCATCTTAATGGTTTTTACCATAGTCTGGCTTAATAGCTCTTTGATCTACTTGGTAGGATACTGCTGTGTGCATCCTGTGGCTTACACTTCTATGTGACTCTTGAATGTCTGTTACAAGCATCATGTAGTATGTTGTCAAACATACCTCCTTAGGTTGGCATCATTGCAATTTTGTGGCATTAGTGTCCTTTATTTCCAGATCACAGATGTATAGCATTAGTACTGAGTCAGCCACTCAGTTAAAGCATGGGCATTTTTATTTATTTATTTATTTATTTATTTATTTATTTATTTATTTATTT